>JABASC010000705.1:0-33312 GCA_019776185.1 Plutomurus gul | reverse complement strand
ATTAATAAATGGAAAAAATGAAATGAAAATTCGAAAAATGAAATGAAAATTTGGAAAATGAAATGAAATGAAATGAAAGTATCGCAAAATGAAATGAAATGAAAAAAATGAAATGAAATGGTCCGATCACTAGTTCATAGTAAATACCTACTAGTCAAGTGGGTGAATATAAGTAGCCTAAATCAGACTAATTGAAGAATTTACAGGCAGACTTAAAACACTGTAGAGTGCTCGAGTGATTCCCTAAAGGTGTGATGCAATCAGTGAATCTTATCTTATGGGCTGGCCAAAAAATGCTTACGGTGAGGCTCACGAGAGAGTAATGACCGTTACCTCTATTTGCATTAACCAACCAACGAAAAGTTCCTACCGTTTTTTGTGTACACACTGTATATCACACCTACCTACGGAACGCCTCGTAGTACTAGATATACACTAACAAAGTACACACGCAACTACAATATACATGATGAACGGTATGGAAGATGAATGCAACGCAGTCTGACTGTAGTTAGTAGACTAGAACGAATCACACTCAACTTTCACTTTTATATAGGCGAGTTTGTTAACACTCGACTCTATTTCAACATTTGCTTTCGTATGACGCACGTTCACTGTAAAAACGATATTTTTAGAACAAGAAAGGAGCGCAGAGTTAAAGTAGTATGTATGTATAGTATCACGATGATGTCAATCTAACTTAGATAGAATCTTACATAGTGGCCACAGAAAGTTCGCTCCTTACTCCAATAGCTGGTTTCATTTGATTCTGTTTAGCAGTAGTACTACCCATAGAATTTAATGTTTACAAAATCTCCATAACATTAATGCCAGAATAGTGTACGGAAAAAACATTGTAATTTAAGTGCTATATGGAAACCGATGTTTAGGACAAAACGCCGAAAAAAGTCATAAAAAACTCGGCGAAAAAACTCAACGATAGGTTATATTCAATAAATCAATACAAATGGTCCATTCCACTTGAAAATCAAAAAAATTGAACATCATGCTCATTCCTGCACTACAACAGCCACTTCTAGAGTATAGAGAGGGTTGACCCAAACATCTGCTCTGACAATTGGATGACTGGAGACAGCAAATCAAACCGGGACTCTACACATTAAATACTTATACGATACGACAACCAAAAGCCACGCTCAGGAAAGGAAACATTGAAATACAACTGCATCAAAGGTTCGCTTTCAGTTCACTTCAGGTCAAATCACAATTCAAGGTTTTTCGGACACAGTTTATGATTTTAGAATGCATTGCATACTTTGCAACGGTACAGGCACTAGTTCCTACAAACAGCGCACACACAAAAGCGGACTAATCAACGTAAAAACTACCATAAGTAATTAATGAACGAAAGAAAATTGACAGAATAAGTAAATGAAAGTAAACGAGAAAAAATTGTTACTTGATACATTTATATAGAGTATATAAACAATAATTTGTGGTAGTAATAACCATTAGTTAAATATTTCAAAAATTTAGTAGTTTTATTTATAAACTGTTAATTGGTATTAATAATAAGAACAATGACTGTAAGTGTGTACATACCTTAATTCTTGAGACGGCTTCTTCTGCTTGCATCATACGTGTTGCTTTTGTAGGCTGGCCTTCACAAACGAGTTGTGTAGAGCCGAGGTAGCGTGCACGAAACAGGACGCCTTCTATCAAGACTGATGGGTTGTTCATCAAGTCTAATAAAATAATAACAGCTTCCAATTATTCATCACAATCGGCAAACTTGCCTTCAAACTAACGGCACTAAAGATTAGTTGGTAGTTATCATTGTTATTGTTGATTGTGAAGGGAAAGTGCTTAGAAGACGGTTAGTAGATTAAGACAGAGGACATTACAGAAAGACTTTTCTATAACTGTACTCTCGAACAGTAAACTACATGTAACAAATAGTTGTTTCATTTCCAAAATAACTATATAATGCAAAGTAAGGCAGTAAGTACTCACTAATATAAAAAATTGTAAAAATCGTCAACCATGCAAATTGCACGTGAAAAAGCAACAGTGATAAGTCAAAAAAAAAGTATTCCATCACATTGCAAAAGAGTGATTGTAGTGTGAGCTCGTAACAAGTAATTGCGTCTCCGATGTGATTCCGAAGGTCACAACTTAAGATTTTAAGTCGAGCAGTTCAAAATTCGTTTTATATTGTTGAAGGGAAGGAACAGACTATACTACTTATAACTTTCTTGGAAGTAAATGTAATTTTTTAAGAGTAATAATTTTTGTTTTTAGTTATTATTGGAAAACAACTTTGTCTTTACAGACACAGTAGCCTACACAGAGTATTACAGTACGTTGTACGGTAATGTACACAGGAATGAGTAGAGAGATAGAGATACAGAAAAAGAAGTTATGTTCATCAGTTAAATACATCATGATTAGAAGAAAGGAGAGAGATACAGTTGTTCCAAAATTAACCAGCAAACTCACCAAATAATGGAATTGACCACGGAGAAAGTTGTGTAGGGAAAGGAAGACGAAATCCGAAGACAAGTAGAAAAATGAACCCGCGTGGAAATGTCAGTTATTTTCCCAAGATTTAACAAGTACGTATCGTAACGTAAGTTCCAGTCAGTCAGCACAAGCAAGAAACCCAGAAGAGCAGAACGCAGGAGAACCAGGCGCAAACACACCAAACAAAAAGAACAGACCGAAACAATTATTTCTCTTACTTTACGCTTCAGTGTTTCCTTTTGATTTCCCCCTTTTACTTCCCACTCTGCCATCATTAACTTTCATTCACTCTCGAATGTCTCGAATTTATATAATATACCCACCTCTTATATAGGGTCTGCTCTTTAATTTTTTCTAGTTCCTGCGTTTCCGCGTATGTAGTTATGTAAAGAGTGAAAGAAAATCGAAGAAAAAACTACTTTCGCATTCGAAATAGCATGAAATTACTTTCTCAGATAATAAGTGCAAAGGCCCAGTTTGTAACACCAGCAGAACGTGCCTATATGCATCCGCACGTTGTACAAGTAAATAACAAATAAAACCTTGTAAGCTTTCCCAAGTGAAGTAAAGTATTGGGTAAAATACATTTGTCGAAAAAGGTAGTAGAAGTTGTTGAATAATATTGGATATATCATTTTTGTCTATGGACTCACCCAAACATTTCTTAAAATTGAAAATAAATACGAGTTTGCCGTTGGGAAGAAATTCCAAAACACGTAATTATGAAAGTTCAGTCACCCTGCATGAGCAGGTATCTAGGTTTGAAAATAATCTTGGGTAGAATGAAATCGAGATTAAAGAAGACAATAAAGTACTACTATTCGATCAATCGGAGAATAGTGAAAGCTGCATTGAATAAATAGAACGTATATAGGAAATGAAGGGCGGCGGCTATTTTTACAAGGTAGCATTACGCTGTGCGAATAGAAAAAAACAAAACAACTTTTTTTTCGTTCCATTGTCTACTTCTTAAAAAACAAGATAAAACCTTGAATCAACTAAGGAAACGAAATTCGTAGAAAACTCGAGATTTTTGATTGCTTTTCTTGAAAACACAAAAGGGACGACACGGCTGAAGTGAAATCTGTGGAAAAGAATACCTACTTGTCTCCCTTCACATTGGATCCTTACTTGGTCATTTGTTGGCTTACAAATACATAAGGACACGTGCCTTCGTACTCATCTCATCGTCTCAATTCTCGAAAACATAAAGAGAGACTTTATTTAGAAGTAGCATAGACGCTAAATGATTTTTGCTGAAGAAAACAGCAGAGTACAGAGTGCGAAAGTTTATTTGTTTCCATTCGATTCTCTTCAGATCAAACACCGTGTCGCTTTGTGTGTGGATTCCCTAAGCCCACGATACTGTCCAAAGCCTCGGCAGTTTACGGTATCGTAAGCTTAATGCTTATTGTGTACAGTGTGATGTGATGTAATGCTGCCGTACATGATGGTGTGTGCCTTGCTTGACTGTGTGGTGGCGGCGGCGGTGTTGGTGGTGGTGGTGGTGGTGGTGGTGGTGGTGGAGAGCGAGGCTTCATAAGATACACTCTCTGAGCGTCACTTCACTTTCATGTAGTTACTTACTTAGTACGACCAGTTTTCTTATTTTCTGATTTTACGAACGGTCTTATGTACTTTCTTTCCTTGAGTCTCGTCCAATTTTTATCAACTTGTGGTTAATTTAGCTTGAAAGCTAGAATGGTCACAGAACTTTCTCTATAGCCTTTAACTGTCACTATTTATGTTGCTCAAAAAGAACAAAGCTTTAGATTGAGAAGAGTGTATTGTTTGCCATCGGCCAAGCAAAACATATAAAATACTATCCATCTATTTAATGTCCTCTTTTCTTTCCACGACTCCCATTTATCTCATGCAATGCAATTAAGAAAAGGTCAAGACAGGAGAGGACAGGTGACCAGGCCGCAACTAAATCAATGCATTCACTTCTTCAATACTCTCTCGCAGTCTCACTGCAATCTATGTATATATATATATATATTTTGGCGTTCTCTCTCTGCCATTATTCGCTTGTAGCACTATTTTCTGAGAGTGAGAGTACATTCACCATCTCTGCAAGCCTGCTATATAGTACATATACGGTGATACTATCTGCAACACTGAATTATGTAAGAGGAATGTTCCAGCGGCTTAACTTTTCCACCGTCAAATGTGTTACCCTTCTGCTTTCTTCACAGCCAAGACTATCAGCAATAATAGAGAAGCCTGTCTCAACGTTGCAGTCCCAGCAGAGACTATAATTTGCTATATGTATATTTCGCTATATGACCTAGAAAGTCGAGTGACCGTACCTTTTCCTATAGAAAACCGCCTGTTTGAGAAATTACAGAACGAGCGCCCGGGCTCACATGTAACGTAGAATACACACAATACACAGTAGTAGTCTGAATTGGCGGCGGGCTGTGCTCAACTTCACTGTGTGCAGAATCTATTGTATGTAGGCTGGACGTGTTCTTCTTGACTGCTTTCAAATTCAATTTAACAACAGGAACACTTTGGATTGAAATGGAGAATTTTAAAAGTCGACGTGACGTGAGTAGCTGAAAAAGCATAAGTATATGAAACAGGCAAATGATAATATAAAATACACTGAAATCAAAGTGCTGTGCTCGACAACAGTCAGTTCTTGCATGCACACCAGTCAAACAAAAATAGTCATAGATCCTGTAAGTGAGGAATTGTACCAGGTAGTCATCGTACAGCTGCTATTAAGTTCCGTCTAGCCTCTTTTGTTACTTGTCCAGCTCAAAAATATGTAGGACGCAACATACCGCAGATTTAATATAAGATATAATAAAAGTGAAACCAGATGCAGAGAGCTGGAAGCCCAGGATCATCACAAAATATCCGTGTCCTTAGGCCAGCGACTCTAATAAATGTAACGGAATGTAAAATAGGAAATCCAAGAAATCGTATAATGTGTCGTAGGCTCTTATCCAGCTACAATCTCCGAGTTCCTTTTCCATACTTTATATTCCGCTCACACTCACATCACATTAACAAAAACAATCTGCTCCAGTGAGTAATTCTTGGTAGTTACATTGAGACTCTAACTATCCGTCTACATTAAATTTCAATTATGTTTAACAATTCCGACTATCTGAAACTGCGAATAGAGTTCTAGTACGTAATCGTCTGTAGATAGGTAAACATTTATACTTTACTTTTTAATGCATGAGTATGAGGAGGAAATATCTAACAATAAGGGCACTATATACAGTAATGTAGTACTTACTATATACTATAGAGGACAGAGATACACTATTGTTTATATTATTATATCGACTTGTATAGTGCACTGCAGTTCCGTGAAATTATTGGTACGCCTTAAGAGAAACCAGAGTTTTCTTCTTCCATTTTACGTACAGAGGGCCTGCATAGGATTTTATATCTTTTAAAATATGAATAACTCGGGAGGAAATGTCGAAGTCTACAAGTTGTTTTTTGCATAATGCATTTTTAGTCGAGGTAAGCGGAGCACAGTAAAAAGAGCTTTATAGCAATTGGGCCTACGATATTAGACGTATAAACATTTGATCACGCATAGAGCCTCAAGTAAAACCGTGAAAAGAACCAGAAAAGGGAAACTCTTAAATCAATGCATGAAGGCAGGCTGTGTAGAAGGAGATTCGGAGACACCGGAGATACACACAAAAGGAGATATCTCATCTCAGACAACTACCACTGTGTGTTCATGTAGAGGAGAGAATTTTGGTGTGCACTTTTAGATAGTAAATACGATGTCAGACGACAAGATAGGCAAGGCACTATCAGATTGTGTATATGTGATAGTATAGGTAGATAGCGTGTGGTAGTGTACACATATATAGAAGTATATATGTGAGCTACGTTATCAGCATTTGTACGGCTCTGTTCATATATAATATATGTATAGGAATGCAAGAGAGGCTGTTGCAGTGTAGTATTATAGTAGTAGTGTAAGGTAAAAGTGTAAAAGTATCTTCGGATTTAAAATAAACTAGTAGTAAAGTAAGTACTTCTATCTATAAATACCGACAATCTATAGAACATACTAGAGAGTAGTGTAGAAAGTAAGTAAGCACTACGTAATACGTTCATATGTATGCATATAAAAGGATAATATATTATTTTACCTTCTTTGCTCCGCTTTTTCTTCACTCCATCCTTCTCCTGTGGAACATAAAACAGAAAAAAGAAAGTCCACATTATTTATGCACATTTGTGAACGGAAGAGAGGGGATCGAAAGAAACAAAAGAGCCACTATTTTCATCCCATCACACAAAGGCTGACGGGCGAGGGATAGAAGCTAGTAGTGACTTCATTCCTCTAGTCAATTCGTGACAACAACATAACATACTACTACGTATAATAAATACAACCAACTACCAGGTATATAATATGTCCTTAGCAGCTTAGTAGTATAGCTTTGAATTCATGTGCAAACCAAAAAAAAACTACATTATATGACTACATACATACACTACTACAAAACATGAGCATGTGCAGTCATAGACTGTGTTATAGCACATCCCGTCAAAACAAATCTACTAATCATAAATGCAAAATAAATTCTCTTTTCGATTTTACGTCCGCATAAACACTAGAGTTACACATGCATGCATTATTAACGACATTTATGATCTAGTAGTAGTGGGTATTTACTTTGTTGAGAGTGGATGCACTGTGCTCTACTATAACTACGACGACACTATGGTATAAAGTAAACGATAAGTTGGTGCAAATTATATTGACACACGTCTTGCAATGCTATCTCGTTCTGATAAATATCCATGATCACCACTACAAAACAAATAGCTCGGGAGAAAGCGTACAATGTCCAATCGAGCTCAAAACAAGGGATAACAGTATTCCCCTTTCGTAAGTACATTGTATCTATCAGCATTTATTTTTCTGCTGCTAAGGGCGCAGTAGAAAGTGTAAAAGGACTTTTAGGTACATGTATATTGTTTTCCAACGTTGTCGACTACAAATAATGTGTACACGCAAGGCGGGACTGTGCACGAGTAGTGTTTCAGAATCGGATTACTTGCTTAACCCGGACATCACAATACAAATAGAAGGAAACGCTTATGTTTCTGCTTCAGTTGATACACTTTTATTTCACCATCTGCTTCAACGTCTAACTAAAACAATCTTTTTCAGCAAGAAACCGTTCGTAACATCTTGTTGTTTCTAAACCCCAGAAGTTCTTTTTTTATTATTTGCGTAAGGCTACTTTTAATAAGACAAGTACGTACTTCACATACCAATTAACGTTTCCAACCAAAAATAAATGTTAATAATATGAGTTTTTTAAAAGACTTATTCAAATCATCCACATTTATTAGAGAGTCAGCAGCGAGGGGAATTTCTCTTCTCATATGTGACATCGTACAAAAAACTAAGTAAACAGCTACTAAATTCACACCATTAATTAGCAGTTCTATTAGGACTTTGTGATCGTTGTGCTACAAAAAGAAAACAATTGTAGCAGAAATGAGCTGTGGTTGTAGTACGTATTTTTTGTAGCACTCAAGAAGCAAGTTAGTTAGACAGATTGCACCACATGAAAGCGTGCTAGTAACTGTAAAGCTTCTTCTGTGCAGACACTAACAAAGAGACGACTTCATGCACATTAAAAGATAAAGCATGCAAAACATGAGATGCTAAATAAATAAGCTCATTACAATTCATTAGAGAGGAAAGGAGAAAAGACAAGTCCATGAAGCGTCAACTCCACAGATTTCGCTTGGAACACGACTCACAGTCAGAGAAAAAGCAGTCAGCCAACAAGACACAGGAAAAGCGGGCAAGTGTAGGACTTTATACATAAATCTAAACAATGAGACAAGACAGAAACCTTTTTGGACTTGGAAGAAGCAGACGAGTTATTTGTAGAAGACGGCAATTGGACTTGACTGTCTTTAAACGCTCCAGGCGAGATAGACTTTGAGTGTAACGAATGCAAAGACGAGGAAGATGCTGATGAAGGAACAAGAGGAGAAGAATGATTATTCGTGTTGGCGACGGCGGTCGAATTATTGTGACTACTACTAGTGCTATGATTACTGGCAGACGGGTTACTTGTGTTGAGACTCGTAGAGGCAGATGTGTTATTTAGACTCGAGGCGGAGGACGAAAGCAGCGGTACTTGTGCGGGTGCCGAGGCGGCGGACTTGACGAAAGATACCCCCTTATTGATCGCAGGAAGAATACTGCGGGATTTCACTTTCTTCCACTCCTGCTACCACCACCATCATCATTCTTCAATTAGCCACAAAACTATCCAAACCAATTCCACACCATCCCATGCTGCACCGCCCACACACACACACACACACACACACTCCACCACAACATCATCTTACACACATATACACATAAACACTCATCAGTTCAAACACATTTATTCCACTACCCGACCACTGAGCCTTCTGTCTTTCTTTAAGCTGTCACATCGAATGAGCGCAAGAATCAATTATTATAATGTTACATAACATACAGATATTACTTGTGCCATAGGTTACTACAACGCCTCTCCCGTTCGCACGTAACGTGCACAATTTCACTTTCTGTATTGAGTGTGGCAGTAGTAGCTGCGAAAGCATTCAGACTCATAAAACAAGCACATATAGTAATTCGCCCGAACATTTAGAGGAGAACATACATTATATATATACATATATATAGCAACTCACATTGATTAGCTTTCTATATAGTAATAATACCGTGCACACCCTCCCCACGAGTAATGTAGTTGTCGACCTGTTTCGTGAGACTATTTTCGCCAACACACGAGAAAGACATACAGAACAGAAAGTAAGTAAGTAGACGCGAGAAACTAACAAAGACACGAGGAAAGGGTGCCAGTCAATAATACACTTGACCATCTATACTTATTAGTTGCACACATGGAACAACTGCAACGTCAGTATTTACATTTCCCTTATCGTGCATGACTACCTAACCAAATAAATACACGAACGAACGAACGAAGATACAAAACATTATAACCTTGACGTTCGGTTCATTCTTCAAACAAAGAGCTCAACGCATTGGAACACACGCAAACAAATTACTTTAGTTTAAACATATATATATATATATATATAAAGTAGCACACACTGATTTTATTGTTAGAGAAGTAAAATCCTGGAAATCAAATCAATACTCTACGAAACAATAGAACGCACTGAATTGTACAAGATATCCATAAGAGAGTTCTGTTCCATTGTACTACTTACGTACATGTAATGGAGAGAGAGACACTTAAGTGTTTTACTTTACATTGCAACTGGAAAGAACAAAAGGGAGAAAGGAAAGAGAAATACATACGTTAGATTTTATTTTATTTCACCCAAAAACGATCCATCCATTCTTTGGTTTTCCATCATAAAATTTGCCATAGTGTACACATGCGAAACTGTCATAAAGCACACACAGGCAGGCATTTTAGGTCCACTCTGACCAGCCGACGGTCGTAGACAGAGGAATCCCCTACCTTGGCTACTTATGTAGTCTGACTGACGGGGCTCTACCGATTACAAGTTTAGTAGTATTCGGGGAATGCAATCCAAGTTCTTGTCTACAGAGACTACTGCCACATTATAACTCAGCACTAGGTACTCGAGAGCGGTACTTGTGTAGGTACACTGCAATGTTAGCAGTCCAAAACTCCTCTATCCACCTACATACATACATGTGTACGTACTTGTGCATATATCGCAGCAATATGTACATACATGAATTTCCTTCCCCTGTCGTGTCAACCAATGGAGAACCTATTACCACCAGACAGTCACAACACAACAACACACAAACGCGACTGGTAAAATGGTCAACTGAATTTTCACAGAGAATTTCACAGAGCCTCCTATGGATACGTTTTAGCTAGGCTCCCACCAGTTGTACTAATATACATACTACGTACGTAGCTACCAGCAGCAGACGTAACACTGGCGTTGTAACAAATGACATAAAATTCGGACGCTAACTTCAATGAGACAAACTGTTACAGCTTTATTCAATTTTCCTTATGGTCCTTAGGTGCGAGTCCAGACTATAGCCCCGGTGGTTATAACATTATCCACCTTATAAAGAGGAAGGTGATAGGGTGACCGGTATTTATAGACATACTTGAGACACTAACAATTTGCGCGTTCCGAGCTCGTTTCACCAATTTTAAATTGATTCTTGAATAATTGATATAGTAGGTGCGGACGTGGGATTAGAAATGGGTTAAGTAGAGCAAAGAGAGAACACAAAGTCCGAGAACCTCTTGCCCGGTCAGGAAAAAAACAATGTCAATTGCTATGGTGGTGCTCAGGCTGAAAACAAAATTGTGATAGAACCTTTAAATAGCTAGACATGGGCTTGTAACAGGCTATTGAAGTGTACCTACTGATTTCTCCATTCCAGTGCTTTCTCCACGAGTTTTATCATACACTCAGACTGAACTGTGTCAAGTAGTTAAGCGTGCTAAAGAACTACTCGGTAGTGTCTTCATTATTTTCTTTATAGTCCCTAAGTATTTGTACACGGTTTACAGTTGTTAGTTTTTATTTCTAATCAAGAGCCTATGGTAGTAAGTATTTAGAGCCAGCTACATACAAAGAGATAACGATATAGTCGTATCGTGTAGATAACGGGTAGACAAAATAACTTTATAAATGGCAAAGAGAGGGAAGCCGTGGACTACAATAACATAATAATAATTGGGATAACAGAGTCAACCGTTGTACAAGGCAACATTTGCGGTTAGGTCTGCTGGTATGGCAGATTGCAGTGAGATGAGAATGTAACTTTAATAGAAGATATTACTCATTTCCTTTCATTTATTAAGAGAGATGACAGGCCATCTGGACACTGAGATGATGACAATACACACGCAGCGTATTCCCACAGTCCACAAAGGAATTGATCAATCTGCTATTATTGTATGGATTGCGCCCTTAAAAGCCACAAGAGGACAAAATAAACTTGCTGCTCCTTCTACTACCTACATAGCCAGGCGATATGAACATTGTTAAGCACGGGCAGAGCAGAGCCTTTTCACACAACCAGCCTACCTCACTCTGTGCAGCCTGGACTATACATATTGTATGTATACATATTACACAGCTTCTGGTTACAGCAAATAGCAAATACATGGCCTATCTGCCGTCACATAACAAGAGAACATCGTAGACCCTACTACAACAGCCTCTGTCTTGCTTTCGTTCAAATTTAGACAGATATCGATTTGCCAGATCAACCGAAGCAGACCAACATAAACCACTCGAAACAGAGGAGTCGGGGATACTGGTGAAAGAGCACTCTCCACACGAAACCAGTAGGCAAGAACACTAGAGTCAAATGAAACGTACGAAGAAAAACGTTATTTTTTCCTGCATGAAGTGCACGACGGACAAACTACGCGTTTTGGTCTAGTACCTACAAACTATATACTGCCATTGCACTGTACTAGCTCCGATATTGTATGTATCAGCAGGTGCGTTTATAAATACAGATAAAACGTAATGGTCTTTGTGAGAGACGGCATGAAAGAATCAGGTTGAAGCCTAGGTGACAACTCTGCAAGTGAAACAGCCCAGAGTTACAGAAAAGTTGAACGAATTCTATGTACGCGCTCTCGATACGAATACATCTTCTTCGCAGCATTGCGTATCTGGAGAATATAGTCTGTGGGAGCATACTTTGTATACAGAGAGTGTATGTTCAGGAGAAAGAGCCCAGTTATTGCATGATTGTAGTGACTTGTGACGAAGGAAAGGAAAGAAAAGGAAGTGAGGTTGTAGGGCTGAACAGACCAAACTCTGGTGAACTAATGAGCATTGATTATTTTCAACAGGAACGGAGACGTATAGAGAGAAAGAGCGACCAGTCGTAGACTAGACTAACAGACTACTCCAGTCAACTCGATCCAACTAAACTGAACTCTGAGCAAATCAAACAAAAAACCTTCGACCCACGAACCCGACGAGAGAACAGAGACACACACACACACACACACACACACACACACACACACAACCTACAACAGAATTAGAGTGGAAAGGAACTCTGGCCAAGTAAAACTGGTTCGAACGTAAGCCAACGGAGAGATAAGCGTCGCTTATGCTTAGGCTGAAGCGTTTACACTTTCACCGTGCACACACTTCATTGTAATTTACAAAGCAACTTTATGGGAGAGCATAGTGCCGAGTGTAGATTCGCCTAGTCTAATCAGCTCTCTGTGTGGTTTCACAATAATACTAGCTGGCATCCCATAGCGAAGTACGTGGACTGAGAGGGAAAACCAATGAGAAGATGCCACTAATTGCATACGTGCAGGTGTCATCGCATTATCTGTATTCTAATTCACCACCAGGTACTAAATTGCTCCCACTGCGGCCGATACTGGCGATACCGATATTTCTGAGGACACCCTTTCGTTTGTGTCCCCCCACTTCAACAGAATTTCTGCAGTACAGATTAGCACGTACATCCGAACTCTATATAATTTCAATAGGACACTACTAAACAGCCTGATCCATTAATTAAAATCTATACCATTTAACTATTCGGAAATGCAAATGTATCTATTTCAACAGACTGTCCTTTAGGTTAACATGAAGGATTTGTTTGCAGTGTGTGTATGAGTCGTGTAATCGAGTTTCGAGCATCAAACTCTCGTTTCCTACCAAACTTGTACACCGATTTACCTAGTCTAAAAGTGTAGCCTGTATGTTATTATGGCCAGATTTTGTGACTTCCAACATACTGCGTACACTTGTTAAAAGAATTACGGAAAACCAAACACGAACTGTAAAGTTTCTCTTACGCTGAAGCTTACTCGTTTGACTAACGCATAAAATAGAACATGTTTAATGATAAAAACAAAGAACATGCAAACAATTTATACGGATCCTGTATAGTACACTATTATTTACTTGGTAGTACTTAGCCAGTGAGACGGCGGCATAGAAGACTTTAGAAATATACTCTTACATAGCCCTACACAAGTGCATAATAATAAGGCGTTAAATAACTGGAATAATTACCTTACTTACGCTTACTATTATATGCTAACCACCAACTTCTCAGCTCCCCTCCTTTTTCTGATGAATGGGTATATCTGTGTAGCACATCTCTTAATCACTCTCTATGTTATGGTAGACCATAAAAGCAATGCAACGAATAATGCAAAAGTGAAGTCTGTATCGACCATTAGGGTGCACACTTTATACATTCAACATGAAAGTTATTGGATACCACACATATTCCTATACTCGTATGTCGTAATGTAAAAGGTCGAATCATTTATCCACAACGAAGTCGGACCACCCTTCTGTTTATACTGTAATCACCACGTCCTCGTACTTCTGTATTTCCACATTTCTCACTTTTTGTAACTACTAACGCATTAGTTAGATACCATGGAGCATTACACTAAGCACCCTATTCACTGATGCACTAATATGGTTCAGTGCAAAAAGTTAGCTGAATGAAATACGAAGAGTGGGGAAACATTAACTTCCACTTAAACTAAACTTTTAAGTCAGAAATAGAGCTACATAGCGGCCAGCTTAAACTATTTAGAAATTTTTCCAGAATTCCCCAATGTACATTTCTCTCCCTTTCACTCATTATATACAACTCGGCTTGCTAATCTTATGATTGATTTCACTTGGCTGGTTTCCGTTAAACTCCACCCCATGCGTAAGTGCACTCAAGCGCTCTTGGATATTATGCACTTATAATAGACTATTATTTTCTACTTTTAATTAATTTTTTGGTGAAAGAACCTCGGGAAATCCACACTTCAACTGATTTTGAAAGGCAGATTAGACTTGTTGGTTGGTTGGTTGACCGCCTCTAATGCCACCTTCTATTTACCGTAGGACTGTACTCGTGAGTAATAACTTTGCAGAACATTTGCTTAGTAAAATGTAAACAAATATATTGCGGTGAAAACTGTAAGTTGACAGTTAATTAAAATGTCTATCTAATTACAGCGCCAATTAAATTCGGCGGTTGCGTGGGTGGTTCACGTTTTTGTCACAAACGCATATATTGCAGGGATAAATAAAATTTAAAAAATGTGTACCTACTGTTTCATTATTATTCTACCGTATTGAATTCCTTTATGAACCTGCGAACACATGAAAGCTTTCACCTCCCCATGAACCCTTGGTTAATTATTAATATAGTATGCACAACTTTTGGAATGAAGAACGGCCAATAAACTACACCGTAGTTAAAGTAGTTAATGAGACATATACTATTAAATTATTTTAAGTAGCTTAAATTTTCAGGAATACATTTAATATTGCAGGTAATAATGTTTGGCGAAACTGTCACCGAGGAAATTCTCCCAGTGTTCCTTCGCTGTTCTATTTAGCAATTACAAACTTCCCTTTAACATTGAAAAAGCAACTAGTTAGGTAGTTTGCAATAATGCGTATTCTTATGTAAGCATTTTAGTCTCCTCATGTTACATAATAACATTTTATTGTACAATGATTCAAGTTAATCACCAGAAAGTTGAGCACCGAGGTGACAACGAATGACTTCATTTCAGTCATACCTTATTTATCTAGTTATTTCGTAGGAATGAGCAGCCACATCCACTCTGTGTGCCTTGGCTGGTCTCCATTCAATTAAGTTTGTATTCTCGCTGTCTTCTTCATTCGACAGACGAAACGTGCATTCCACCCAGCAAATGAAATGCACACGCTTTATGAATAGTTTAGAATACGTTTTACACGGTGACACTCTGTGTATTTTGTGTACGAGCAGAACACGGTCGCGGTGAGTTAACTTGAGAGAGCGAGAGTTCGCTTCACTCGTTTGAAGTCATACGATAGCGTGGACTTGTAAACGTTTAAGTAGATGATGATGGGCTCTCATTAAAACTAATACGTAGACTAGCACAACCAGCAAGGTCTGAGAGTGGCACGGAAAACTTACGAATATGAATGAATATGATGATTGGACATAATGTGCCAGCAGTATACGACTTGTTTGCGTCCGCTTTCTCTCTCGCTCACTCTCTCTTCCCTATGACATCTCACCAGCAACTACTATAGGCGTAATATGATGCAATAACGGTATGTAAACTCTTAACACGTTGATAAGAAAGAAAGTGAAGTGAACCTCTGTGAGTTACAATATATGAAAGGAGACGGTGACGGCGGTGAATAAATGGTGACATGCAAACATATGACATACCTAATGCATTTCCCGAGCACTTTCACAGTAGTGGAGGCTTCAATGAAACCAAGGAACCCAAGCTAACCCACCCACCCGTACATGATGTCAACCCAATAACGTCCCTAGTAATCTACCAGGCACATGCACGAGGAGTTTGCACGGTAACAGGATATTTACAATAAAATCCGAAAGAGAGCGCGAGCACCATTTTACAAATATGAAACTATTGTTGACTTAGTGTAGCTTAATCGTCAAATTTTGAATTTACATATATATTGGATGACTTTTACTGACTAACTAAATCCAAATGCATCTATTCAGTTATGCAAAAAATCCTTAAATTGAAACTGCATAGGTTAGAAGAGTCCCTGTATTCTGTGCACAAGAAAGAGTACACATACGAAACCGTGAAAGCATTTGGAATTGGGAGTAACAAGGTAGTAGGTATCATAATATTAGTCAGACACCCTGCGCCCATTAAACAAGTTGATAGTCAGTGTTGGTGGCGAAATTACAAATATAGCCGAGACAAGCAAGTTGACTAGGATAAAATGAAGATTATTATTACGGTGAATGGTACATTCATTTACTGTGATTATTTGCACACACAAAACAGAACAAGAAGGAAGTCATGTGAGGCAAGACACGACGACAGGGTGATTATTTATTTGAGGTACTCTGTCTATGTTGATATCACATTGTCCCATTATTATTGTGTCTATATACTGCAGGCGTGTGATGAACTAAGCAGGCAGCTAATGTACATAGAAAATTAGTTGCATTGTATTACACGTTACACGTAACAGGATCTCGTGCGCGTAAAACGTACCATTAGCGTTTCAACATTTAAGTAAGTTGTATTGCTGCTGCAAGGATAAAACCAACAGAAATAATAAATTGAACTTTTCACTTAAAAATATTGCAGAACTTAATCCAAAATTCGGGCGATTAAGTCCACAAAAAAGAAAAATTGTAAATAGTCTTGTCTAGAGTTTCCTTTACGAGTGCTTCGTACATACATTTGTAACTTTATACACTTTTTGCGTGACTCGCTGTGCTTCTAATTTACTTTCTTTGCATTTTGCTCGAAGCCATTTTACGAACCTGAACTCAATGCACGAAATGATATGCCTGATTTAGAGATACTACAAGAATAACTGGGAAACGTATGTCCGTAAAAGAACATTAATAATTTTCGAAACAATCATTACCACAAAATTGTACGTACACATATAACATAGTGACTAATAGTTTATTCTGCCAACAGTCATTTCAGATATTTACAGCCGGTTACCTAATATCTTTAAAAGAAGCAAGGCACTGGACTGAATGCACAGGATACAGGTTAAAATTATGAGGAGGTGCACATTTATTATTATTTATGATTTATTTGATATTATCAGGGCTGCAAAACTTTTTCAATCAGACTTTGACTTGATGTATGCAAAAGATATAATATTTGCGCATTCGTTCCACTCTCATTTGGTTTAGAAACGTAACTTTCCGCGACTTTCACAATAAATGCTCTAGCATTCCCCCTCTGTTATTATAAGTTCACCTTGAGAGCCAAGCACAACAGTTCTAAACGTATTTCTGAAGGTTGAATGTACCTCTCTGATATTAACAAACATAAATAACATCATACCTAGTGGAAATCAAATCAAGTAACTAACTACTAATGGATCATGACAATAAATTTTTATTACTTTGCCCTAATTGTAAGTTAAAGTAGCATTCATGGTTTGCAAGACAACTTGTCTTGCCGAATAAATGTATATATATATAGATATGCCATAGTATACTACAGTATAAATAAATAAATAAATAAATAAATAAATAAAGGTTTTCCCATCAAAATTCATCTCACTTCTCTCTGCACTCAAAAAGTCGAGTGAACATGACTAAAACTAAACACTAACATACAAGCATGCCAGTTGTGAATGCATAATAAGTTTGATGCCTAGCCTCGATTTCAAATAAATATGCATGTACAGGTTTAGAATTACGATAATTCTCCTCTCGAGTTTAAAAAAACACCACTTCCATATAGTGACTGCAGAGAGTAGTCTAGTGAGACAGGAGAGAGCCAACTGCTAATGACTGCGCGCACATACAGATCTATTCGTTTGCTTGGAGTTCGTTCCTTGAAACGTTTGTATATCGAGTGAAGGAGAGCGTACTTTCGTACAACTGGAACTCATAACGACCAACTTAAACTCAAAGGCTCAATTTACGTTCTATTCACATCTCTACCATAATGCAGCTAAATGGTCTTCTCCCCCTATATATCTCAATAAGTATAGAGAACGCACCCTTTCCCTATGAAACTAAGTAAGCTCAACTATTTTATTTCACCCAGCTAACAAGGAAGAACACGAGGCTAGACTCTAGTACCACGAAGGCAGAGCCACTGTACGTACAGTGAAAGTCCTCAAACATTTTTTCTCCTCTACCCTTCTTCAAAAGAAGGATCTTTATTCTTTGAACTTTCTAAAACTACTGCTACTCATAAGTGCACACTACAAGAGCGAACATATAGACAAAAAACTTCAAATGTAAAAATTAAACAGCGTCCAGACTCGAGAGTTCCTCAACTTGCCAGCAAAATTTACATCTACCTATTGTATATATTATGCATAATATTATATCGTGGATATTATGTATATTACAACATTAGAAGCACATGAGAGTTAGGAAGAAGAGAATTCTAGAGGAGGAGAGACGAGTCGAGTAAAAACAGATGAAAATGCGCTTTATCTGCATCAGTCAACATTGTAGCAACAGGGAACCAACAGAATTCAACTGGAGCAAAAGATACGAATGAAAAGAACGAAATGACAAGACAAGGGCTCCCCAGCTTGATCTCTTTCCATTTTTTCCTTCTCTGTTCCAAGTTCACAAGAGTACACAGTTGTCTCCCAATTCACCAAGCCACTGCTATAAGAGCGAGCGACGAGACTGTGAGTGAGAGAGAGAGAGATGCGAGTATGAGGCAGAAAAACGCGCGGCTACTATCTCCATACAAGGAGAAAACGAAGTAATTTGAGTAAGAGCTTATTAGCGATTCAGAATATGTCTTGGGGTATGTACATTCATTTGATCAAGAGCTGAACGCGTTATGCATTTCTAATGAGGTGAACATGAGCAAGAGGCAGGAACGCGGAACAAAACCATATCTCCGTAAGTTTTGTACCTTTCTCAGCTTTCTCTTTTCCACTCCTCGCCTCGTTTCCCAAGCCCAGATGCACGAGTGGAAACACGGAAACTTACTACACGTTCATACAGACATTTACACCATCATAGTGAATGCATGTACCATCATCCGTACCAGTCAACCTTCTCCGAGCGGAATTCAACAAATATTCTTTATGTATGTGCAATGCACTTTTACTACCCACACATACCTACAGCATAGGAACGACCATGTTCATTCCACCATTCAGTTCTCACCGAGTTAGACTTTCACTGCTGCGAACTTTCGGGGAGTGCAAATCTGACAGGTATAACTATCTCCAACATTCTTTAAAAGAAACGTATAATGCACTCACTACTCACAGTGGTAGATGTCAGAATCAATCGATGCTAAATAAAATATTCGAGGAATCTCAATTTATTACATCTTCACTTGAAAGTTGAGTTTTTAAGCAAACATTCTAATGAATTGCCACTACACTGGATTAATACAATAGAGCTACTCTTGGCATATAAATAGAAAAACTTTGCATAAAATTCTCATTATTTCATCTGGGAATTTTAAAAAAGAATAAGAATTTTAAAAAAATGTTTGAAATACTTTCAGTGTAAGGAATGATATTTCGTCAGTACCAAAAGCTCCGATGGTTAAATGGATTTTCGTCCAAATAATTGCTGGTACTTATTTATTATCTGAATTATACAGTGCATTACATCAAGTGGAGAAAAACATAATATAATAATTTCTATAAGGCCATTAAACAACGAATAGAAAGTAAAATACAAACTAGAAATAATCGGCCACTTGTTTATTTATTTTGTCTTTTAAATAGATAAAAGCTTTTACAGTATAGAGCGCAATCTGAGTAAGTTCATAAACTTGAGTTGAGTGCGTACTATAGTACACAAGTAGTACTGCAAATAAATGAAATCAGTGGCCACAAATGACCTGAACCGGAAGCATCCTAAGATTTTTAAAAGACTTTCGAGTGCTTCTTACTTAGACTTCAACATAAGGGCCGGATTAGTTGCTTAAACATAAACTTGAGTGAATATAAGGAATACATTTGGAAAAGAAGAAAATAGGCTTGCTACAGCACAGCCTCTCCAAATGAGAACAGAAAATGGAAGTATGGGTATAAATGTTGAGAGCGCACAGAGTAAAGACTCCATGATAAAACATAAAACTAAACTAAACCCCTTCATAAAGTCTACACCGTTCTTTACCATTGGATAATATTACTGTTTCTATGTCTCTGGAACGGTATTATTATGAAATTAAAAGGAGCATAATTTAGGCCAGAATAGGTAAATGTCTCTTCCAGGGAAAACAACTTTCACCTACCCAAGACATGTATTGCTGGATAGCAACACTTTCCCCTATATCTATTTAAGTAATAGGAAACACTATACATGTAGGGAAAGGCTTACTTATTTGTCTCTTGCATTCAATGTTCTAGATCCCCAAATTGTTTTCTGTTGAGTTTAACTTGACTTTCACCTCTACAACGTTGTCGTTCTTTGCTCGCTGTTGCTTCTCCCTGCTTATTAAAGGCCATAGCCACCACCAACTCCCTCCATCCACTAAACCAAGGTGTCTGGATACTCCAAACTACTGACAATGAGTCTATCACAAGCCCATATTTCAGGCAACATAAAAAGCAAGAGGTAAATAGAACAATGCACGAAGGTTTACTTCAGCTTACTCTAATCCAACCGGCTGATATAGTGCTGTTTTAATGTCCTTTGGATTATAACTTGACCTGAATTAGATTTGGCGTTAAAACTTTACTGTATTCAGTACTAGCGACTTGTCCTTTACATAGTTTTCGCATGTATTTCGCGTTCTGCTGCGCCTTTACATAATTTTGTATGTATAATAAATAATATGGTAAAATGGATATTAAAAACAAGATTCGAATCTATAATATCTCGTGACGACAATTAAATATGACAAGCATTCACCCAAAGTCACTATTGCCTCTATACAATCGAGTTCTTTGAATTTACACAATTTACGACGGGAGACTTGATTGCCTTTCATTGTCAATTTTGAATTCTGCATTTAAGCTCTCACCGGAAAGGCACATAAAACTATATCGGACATGCACAGCAGCTACATATTGTCAACACCAGTTCAGCATGCAGTCAATTTCCTACAAAGAACATTGATGGCCTTTATGAAATGTAGAGCGCACGATGCCTGAAAAGGAACTTTTATGAACATTTCCTGAAGACGACAACTTTGTCGTAAGAATTGATCCGTTAATTTACATCATCTTTATTACCGAACATAACAATTTATTCAGAGAAGCGGTCTCTTCTAAATGACGGTTATGCTTTCCGTACAGCTGCATGGGTGTTACATGACAAACTAGCAATAGTAATAAAGAGCTGAGACTGCCATTGAATCGGGCATTCAGAACAAAGACGTTTCCTTGAAAGAAACAACAAATAATCTAACAAGACTCGTGATTAAACACACAGTTCTCTCTTACTCTCTGTCTGCAACTCTTTGCTCCTAGTGCTTGTCCTAGTGTACATTGTGTCGTAGGAGTAGTACACGGCGGACGACACCAATACAAAATACGGAATGACGGCAACAAAATACCATCAAGGGAAACGGAGTCCAACCAATTTCTATTAACGGTTATGAGCTGTCCACATTGGTGGAGAAACTCAGGTTGGACACACAGCCGCCGAGTGTAGACTTTCAGCAGGGAGCAAAACACTCGGTCCTCTCCGTACAACTAGCAACAGCGAGAGAGAGGAGAGCGCATTTGAACAAACATGAACATTGAATTGGTCATGCACGACTGCTCATTGAAACTATTCAACGCTAATCAAAATCATGACTCTGTCACAACCACACAAACAAACAAATGCATACATACTAAAAGGACGACAATGAATCCCCATTCTATTCCATCTTTCGACACTCACATACATATTGCACACACTCTAGCTTACAGTTCCAGGATATTGCATACGTAATCTAATATCCTCGCCATTATCGTGACGACTATGAATTGCCACGAACCGTATAGTTCAACTTCGAGAGATATACATGTCCATAATGTCACCCAGACCAAAGTACGTACGTCCACAGTCGTATACATAATGAAAATTATACAAACTATACATAAATAAGTACATGGAGCCGTTCAACAGTCAACATTGAAGTGGGTAGGCGGTGGTAGGCGCTATACATAGTACACAGGATTTTGTAGCAAAGCATAATATAAGTAAGTAGTAATAACTTGAAAATTGCGCACACTGATTTGACTACTAGTATTTACAAGAAGGAGGAAGTGTGGCGCATAGCCAGCCAAGTACATATACGTCAGCCTACCTAACAGCGTAACTTTAGCGCACGTACTGTGCACAAATATGTAAACGTTCATTACACAGCAGCAGTATGGTACAGTAATTCAACATTTTGATTTAAATTCAACATCATTTCAAATTAGTATTCCACTCATTCAACAGCTTTGCATTAGTTGAACATTATATGTAATGCCGCTGTATTTTATACGCTGTCTACCTAAACAATATATCTCGTTCCAGTCCTGCTCCATTTTACTGGAGAGATGTAGATTATCTCACAGGTAAAGCGAGCACAACTCACTACTACCACTACTACCTTTGCATGGGAATACAATTGCATTGTGTATAAGTATAGCAGCAGCAGCATTCACTGAATGGTGCAATTTGGAGCATCCAACCGACACAAAAGTCTAAAGGGGACTCTGAGAGAGCAACGACGTTGACTATAAACGGCGTTCATCTAGGTGAAATAACCAATCTCTCGCACAATGACGACATGACAACACAATGAACTTCATTTTGTACGAGAATATTATTTCCATTACGTCTCCAGCTTCGTTACTTAATAAATAAGGTAGAAGCACAGGATGTTCTGTATAATTCAGTTCTCTCTCTTGAATAGCATTTCAATAATGGGGACAACGGGAGAGTGAGAGAGCAACATCGTGTGCTTTACTTGAAATTGCTACTGCTACAACTGTGTCTACACATTTATTTTCGCAAAGTAGGAGAGTGCTGCCATTGTTTTATGATTTGTAGGCTTATCCGCTCACGATTATCAGCTCATTCACACTTTGACAGACAAATTAAGATCTCTCTCTCTCTCTCTGGTTCTTATTGAAACCCATGCAGCAGATACATAACTACAGAAATAACGTAATCAGAAATAGATGACACCATTCAAATCACGGAGACGCACTTACTTTATCATCGTAAAATCCGTAGTCGTCATCTGTGCGGTTTTGGCCCAGGAGTCTGTCCGTCTCTTGATCCGTGTCTGCATCTGCATTGAAATAAACACGTATTTTAATATTACGTAGTGATGGAATTCCACTTGATTGTTTAGCGAACCGGGCTTTCCTGGCTGACATTTGGGTATTTCTAATTTCGTGATTAAGTCACAGTAGAATACCTTGGCCAGACTATTGTCAAATGTTATTACTTATTACGAGTTGTGGTCGTAGTTCTTGATAATGTACAGATTATCTTATTACCTTTGATACCTCCACAGTCGCCCCTACCATCAGAAATCGTCATTGAGGCGCGCACTGTGGGTGTGTAAGGTGTAGTCACAGTACGGTGATGAAATTTTCACTAGATATACCTTTGGTTTTGCTATGCATGAACTCACAAAACAACTAATGAATAGCTTTCCCATAAGAATAGCGTCAAATAGACATTTCCCCTACACACACACACACACACCTTGTTAGTAGTTCGTCGTGTACATGGACTTTGTATGAAACAAATTGCAGAATGTGGAAATAAGTGTAGGCTGTCTGCTGTGTCCCACCATACGAATGAAAACACAATTTAGTTTTCATTCATGGGCGACAACCAAACCTGCAAACAGTCTATCAAGTCACCCAGCTCACATCACATCGGATGAAAACTAATCTTCTCCATCCAATTTCGTTAGCACTATTCATTTTCCTTGGGGATAGATGACAAATAACTGTCTGCTTCGAATGTTGCGAGTCACTGAACTTTTAATACCACATTCTAAATCAAAACAATAATTTCCCTACGAACATCATTAAGCAAATGAACACGCTCACAGATAACTATTAACAGTAAGTACTTTTAACAATGGACTACAAGACAAACAACATAATGCGTCCATACATGTGTAATGAACACAAAACAAAAGCTACTACTTGTACGTAGGTAATCCCTCGTTCAAGGCATTATATTATTATTATATATTGACTTAGCATTATCCATAACTGGACACTTCAGAGAGTGATAACCAAATCATGCACTCTTCTCTCTCTCTATCCTTCAAACCTGTATGAATAGAATAGAACAGAGCCTATGAACTGTTGTCGACCCAGCCATATTGAGATTATATGGTCATCATAACATATTATCCCGAGGATCTTCAAAAGAGGAGTGAGTAACAGTCGGGATATAAATATTTAGCTATCTATTCAGATTTTAGAAATTTATTCAGGAAACGCAAAACAGTTCGTGGAAGTCAAAGGAAGTCGAATTAGATAGATAAAAGGAAAACATTTGTGGCTTGCTAGTTAGTTGGTTAGTGAGCTGGAGAAGTTGTTCAAAGTACTAGGATGGGCCAAAATAGAGCCAAAGAGCTGAGCTACTGACTCAAAGCTCAGTCACTGTTTCCCAAGTCTGCCTGAGAAATCTTCTTTGAGAAAAACTTTAAGTTTTCTGGCGATGGAATGGCGAAATCTGTTTAGTAATCTGCATAACTAACTGCCTGTTTAAATGTATGCTTGTTCCTCACCGCCCATTTTCCTCAACCCAGTCACTAGTACAGTTTCTCTTTGTATGTATTAATATACACAAGACGTTAAGTAACCAGTAAGCAGAAGTCACGCATTAAAATTATTTTTGCACAACCAGCGTTCATAGTATAGATAAGCCAAAGTTCATCAGCATAGAAATGGACGTTATAATGTGTTGGTGCCAGACAAATACATCTTTGTTTCAGTCAAATACAATGTCTATAAACAGTGTAGGATAGAGAAATATAAAATAAAACATGCGCTTAGGCAATACTCTTAAACTACTGTATTAAGTTTCATGAGTCTGACCATGTAACACATAAATAAGAGGAAAAAAACTTGCACGCAATTTCGTACTTCGAATATTATTCGAAGGGGAAATCGTACACATGAAAACTTGTATAAAAAAGCTGCATCAGCAAGACAATGAAAGTCGTTACATGAGTCTTGGCATGAAACTGCATCATGTATCGTACGAGCACTCGTATATTCGTATTGTATTCTTACAATCTTTTCAATCTAATGGTCGTCAGAACTTTGTGTTGCAAGAAAAAAAAGCTAAGCATTGATATTTCTAGTTTTAATTAATGCATATAAACTACCAATATGGTTTCTTTAGTTTCGAGGATGCATTTCGAGGATAAATTTTTCTATCCTTGGACAATAATTTTTATTAAAAATATACCCTACACTGAATTCATGTACATTAGGAAATTAGTCTTCACCTTCGACCTCAGAAACTACCGAAACCCTGCTGTTTGCTAAGTGGTTATACAAAATGTATACATATTCGATTTATACAAGCGCTAAATTATTTTCACCTACCATTGAAAAGCTGTCTGTAGAAAGGCTTAACATGGATTTTTAATCCAAAGCGATGAACAGATTAAGCCCTTTAATACCAGTAGACAGTAAAATGAGCATTACAAGGTAATTATATTTCGACAAAAGACAACTGTCTGAATTGGACGAAAATGGACAAATATTAAAGATGGTCTCCAAAACCGAAGTTTATTTTTTTCGTTTAGGAGAATGATTCCAGCATAGACGCAGATGCTTGATGCTTCAGATCGGAGTCTCAAATCCCGACTAGGCAGACTAAAGCTTATGAAGTCGAAAGAATAAAAAGAAGCTTGGGGTGAAGGTAGAAGAGAAAGGAGGGGGAATAAAAATATAACTTACTTATCTGTTGCATCCCATCATTCACTACCTACACAAATACCTCTACGTTCTACGACTTCACATCTCGTGTGTCACACAATTTCAGTTGGAAAGTAGAGTGAAATGAATACACCATAGGGCAACGTTCACTACAATGTGTGACTGTATACAGATAGAGTTGTATTACATACCAGCAGAGAGGCAATAAAGTGACTATTTGGAACAGATTTTGAACCCGGCTCAATACGTATTCGTATCGTTGGATCTCAGCTCGAATAGGATTTTACAACAAGGAAGAATTTGGAAAACCCTGAATTCTGAAAAAAAAAATCTTTATTTTATACCCTGAAGTATAAAATAAAGTATTTTTTTCCGAAATAAATATCATTTACGACATATGAAAAGAACCAACTATGTAGAAGTTAATATTATTAAAAATAATACATTTTTGGAGATTTTGATCTGAGTTTACAACCAAGTGACCAGGAAATAATATCTGCAATACTTGAACAAAATTAAAATTTCTTTAGATTTCAATTGTTCAGCTGCTTAATTTCAAAGATGAAAGATGAAAAATTCGAACCCCGCTGGACACAATTCGTATCAATCCCAAATTCGGAATACGTTCCCCTCTCTACACATTATGCCACACACTTATTCCCAGTCACAGTCCGATATAGCTCCCTACCAAAAGAGTATTTTATCGCCAAGAAATGTTTTCTTTCGTCTCTCTTAGGTGCCTATGAGCCGAATGGTGGCACGATTGTGCGAAGTCGGACCGAACAGAACTTTTCCGAAGGGGAGATCCACAATCGTCGAGGCTGATGTGTTAAAGCTTTCCCTACTCCACGGTCTTTTATATCCCCATCTATTTCTGAGTTCTCTCCGTGTCATTTGCCCTTGCTGCACATCCTACGTGAAAAAGTTGACGGCGAGTTGTTTTCGACATCATCGGCATTCGCAATCGAATGACTAGAAGAAGGTCTAAGCAACGCTGCTTATGCACTGCACAGTTCATCGGAGTACGTACGAAGGCTGTATCACGTAGAACAGACAACAGGACAACGTGAGTAGCCCACCAACCAAGCAACCAGCAAACTCACTCTCTTTAATGCAACTCAGACTCGAGCCTTCATATAATATCATTCATTGTGAAGGCACAACATTGATGGTACTTTCAATCTAAACAATAACCGGCATTTACTTCCGTAGGGTGAAACTACCATAACCAAAGATTCTCTAATCGTACTTTCACAAAGTGAAACTATGATGGAAAAAGTATAAGCATGTTTTCTCTAACTTACACTGCTTTCCAAGGTTGAAGACACGCCCACCTATATATTTATTGCCTTCATATTTACAACAAAATAAACAGAAATGGAATTTATGTTTATATTATTCTCACCGAAACTGATGAAAGAAAAGTCGTATTTTGCCAATTCTTGGGAATGCACTTAATAACATTGGTACACGAATCGTTGCCCAAATGAGTTTTTCTATCACAGTATAATTTAGTGTCAGTACAGTGAATTTGGAATGTATATTGTGTTATACCTATGTAGTATTACAAGAAGTGCCTGGATAAACGGTTTTAAATAATGGGTAAAGTACTAGCATGAGAAGCATCTTGTATATGAATGAGAACGAGTGCTTTTTTAACTTAAATGCATTCCGTATGGCATGGAAAAGTTTTTCTCGGAACATCTGTACCTACACGTTAGGGACACTGTGAACGTAGCCTATAAAAGTTTCTACGCCTCTTTAACGCTATTCATAGAACCTATTTACTTGAGCAGCTATCGGCTATTTCGAAAATAATGGAAAAGTACATGGAACTGTACAAGCAAAAAATATTCTTGCTTTATATTTATTTCCATTTCGTGCTCAAAGTCATCAATATCATCGCCTACGAAAGAAGTATGTTGTGTGTGAGCTGCTTAAAAAATGAGAAACAGAGATGAGAAGGAAATGAACACAACAGATCAATGGATGGCCACGATTTGAAGTGGGAAAACCAGCAGCTTGTATAATAGTACTTACCTTCTGCGTAGTATTGGTGCTCTGGTGTATACGCTTAAATAATTTCTCCAGTCGATTTACCGACACGTAGAGACGGAAAGCAGAAAGTAAACTTGAAGGATATAGTAAATACAATACAAACCAGTACTCATGCAATACGTCCCACACAAAATAACTTCTACATTACTACATTTCGTGAGTCACAACAGAATAAACCTGTATGGGGCAAACAAGAGTGACACAAACACTTTTTTTAGCCCGTCGGTTCTTTTCTTTAGAAATACAGATTTACGCGAACAACTTATATAAAATGTAGAAATATTTACACTTATGTGTTCAGTGTTCGCTATATACATATAAATATATATATTCAGTCCTACGCATTGGCAGCTGATTCATACGTTTAAATACCAACTTTATTTTACTTACAACACACCTTACAGCCAGAGCGAATGGCTTCCCATTTGAGTTTATGTTCTCGAGCCCTACGTGAGAGCCATTTACTTAATTGCAGGCTGCAGAAACCACCAGTTTGTTTGCATTTAGCCAAGGAAATGATTTTAGAGAAGAGCATCTGCACAAAATTGCCAAAATATGTCTGTTCCTCTAGAAAACATTATACATAACTGTAACGTGAGTGTACACAGTGGTATGAATGAATAAAATAATGTCCATCTGCTGATGTAAGTAATACGTACTTCTAGCGTGTACAAATACTCCCACGACCAATCTAAAATTTGTTTCATTCATGTAAAATCCTATTATTAGCAATTGGGCAATTAGTATAATTGTCAGAGGAAGTACTTTACCATATTATCATAATAAAATATATAAATTCAATTTGTAGAGTAATAAAAAGTGTTAAATTATCTGAATACGGACACTAGTTTTTCCAATGCTTCCACATGGTGTTATTTTCGAGTAGGTATTACTTTTTAAATACTTTATAAAGATTTCCACTGCTTATCGCGACCACTTTATCGCAGCTGATATATAGATGGACACCTTATCGCTACTTTGTTTTATCGCGATGGACAGTTTATTGAGTGGATATAATATTATATCATATTGCATATAGGCTATATCGCTATGTATACAGTACCAAATATTGTAATATTACGCGTAGGCAAGCAGGATTCACCTTGTTAGTTCATTCTCCTTGCTCTCCTGATAAGAGCACCTTAAGAGCTCCTTACTCACCATCTGTTGTTCACGCAATAATTTTTGCTCGCCATAAGTTGTCCTAAGCAATGTGGTGTCTCATGCGATAAAGTGTACAAACGACATGCGATGAAAATCGCGATAAACTGTCCGGATACGCCTTATAAAGGTTCAAAGTGTAGATTATTCGTCGCTATAATATTATGTTGTCACGTAGTATCTAGAGTGCTCATCGCATTATTTAGTTTATACTCGCATTATTCTATTAACATACTTTGGAGTATAAACCATGACCATTTACACGAAGTGGCAGATTAAAAGAAGTAGCTCACACTCAAGGCATACACGCTGCTTTTATTTCAAGTTTTATTTCAAGTCTATGAAAAAAGTGGGGGAGTCTAGCATCATTTTACATTTTGGGAGTGACTTAAAAAATTAGGAATGCTTTATAGATCATACAACTGTACAAAAATAGGTTTGTCCTCACAATGTCAGTAATCTTCCATTATAAAACTTTTGGGATTATTTATTATTGCTACCGGAGACAATGAATATGAATTTTTCGCAACTGGGAGCAACTTGGAAAATTGTAATGGGTAACAGTGTTTCACATCTTAAAAAATTGAAACAAAGTTAATGTTTTTTAAAAAGCCTACTTCCTGGAGAGAAAATGTACTAGAACAAGGAGATGGCATCAAAATGTTGTGGGGGGAGATGGACAATTGACAAACATATACCTAAGCTACATTGTGCAAAAAGATTCGAGTCTTCACGGTGGACGCCTGGCCCGCTAGGTGCCCTGTGGTTTCCCCCGCAAAGTGATTCATACCATATTCTTTAATATGCGTCAGTAACCCACGGGTTACGCAACTTTTGAAACTGTATTCTCAAAGCTCCCCTTTGGATCAAGGTAAAATTACTCTCTGTAGTATGCGAACATTCCACCTTAGTTTTGTAGAATGTGGTGTCGATAAAAAGAAAATTTGTGGTTTTCTTTAGTGCATTCACCAATGCAGTGACCTAATGTGAGAAATATAAAAATAGTGATGAAATATACAGTGTGTTTACAAAATAATAAGCGCTCTATATATAGCCTATACCCTACTACTTAAAAAGTGGTCTTGTTGGGTTAATCCATTTGCTATTAATGCAAAGGCAACAAGAGTGAAAACAAAGGTAAATATGAAGACACGAGTATTAGTTGTATGGTTAGCTGATACACGAAAAATCTCATTTTTACTAACCCATCATCAACAAAAAATGCCGAGTTCCCATCCCTCCCCCGACCCAGCCTTATGATGACTAATAGGGTTATACCAATACTAACGTATACCTATTGTATCCAACCCTATAGCCTCGTGCTTTCGTGTGCAATTAGTAAGCCTGGGTTATACAATACAGCATATTTTAATTGCAGTCACGGGGTATTTTCTAGCCTCCCATTAATTATCATATCTGAGCACAGCATCAAGTTCACTGGTATTTGTCGTGTGCAATCGGCAATTAGCATACAACAGACACTCCAAAGCATCATTATGAATCTCAAAGGTAAAATGCACAATACGTGGACAAAATCCAATGGAACTGCATGCAGATAAAGTGTTTGAGGACCTCAAAAGACGCCTTATCACTTTCATCTAGCCATTTTCTCTAATTTGACTTCAATCGTTACCATCGCGAGCCTACTCTTTTGATCAACTAAATTTTGAACATATAGGCAGTCGCTGATTGTGTGTGAGGAATTACAGTCCTGACGATGGCCAATGAACCATTCGCTCCATTTCTGTTCAAGAGAAGAAGATTTGATATGTGAACTAGTACGCAGTTAGTAACTCCGTGTATATTCCCTTATGGGGTACGCAGTGGCATTACAAACAGTCCATCCGAATTTCTTCAGGTTTTACTTTCACATTCGTTGTCAATCTACAAAATATGACTATGATGCATATGTGACAATATACTGTGAGTACTTAATATTTGAAGTATAACCCTGGTATGTACGTCTGGGGAAGGTGAAGGATGCAAATCCGACTTTTACAATCAAAGGAGGAAAATGAGTACTGTGTAATTCAATATTGCGTTATTTGAGACAGGACAGAACGGAACTCATCATTCCCGTCTGCTGCTTAGATTAGATTTCTTCCCTTGACTCGCACATGAGAACAGGATTCTCTATTTTGAAAATTCAGGAAAGTAATAAGCAAGACACGACAGAAATGTCGGCTCTCCATTTCATTCAAATAGTTGCTCGAGTTCGCAAAGCATAATGGAGCGCGTTGGTGGGAGAGCGGCGGATAGAAGGTAGCTGCTCCAGTACAGCCAGAAGAAAATGCCGGGACACTAACAATATGAATTCCATTTTATAGGAGCTTGTCGGCTTCCCTTCTACAAATCTCTCTAAGACTTTGTAGATATTTATTCATTTGACAGGATTCTGCACTAAAACTGAAACTGTCTGCTACGTGTCTATCTAATGCAAAGTTGTATTGCATTACATTATATCATTTTTCATACTGAATTACATCGTATTACTGACGGTTAGCCGTATATATTATTACACTTCATATTCCAGATATTAAGGCTCACTCCCTATCGCTCACTATAACATCGTAACAGAGACATAATATTGGATAGGAAATAAAATAACAGAATTGCATGGCTCTCTGTTGATGAATGAGCCACATGGACCAGCTCCCAGGCTTTTCTTTCGTCTGCTTATGGAATTTCGCTAATGGTGCAATTTGCGGGGTCTGTTTCCCATGACGCAGTGACTCCCTTTTGCACACAACTAAATTTTTTCCCAAGAAATAGAGTGGAAAATAAGGAGTAGCATAGTAGCAGAATTGAAAGACAAAGAATGCATAGGTTTTAGCATAGGTTTTAGCATTTTTGTTTGTTCCATTACGTTCACCTAACCAACATTATTACGAGTAGAAAATCAACTAGAAGCCTTTTCTACAACAAAAATTACAAGAATAAAATAAAATAAAATCAATACAATTATGTAATAAAAATAAGTTCAGTCTATATATAGTGTACATATTAGTGGGAAAAAGGGATGTCCTTGACAGAAGCTTTACATTACATCAGTTTCGTTCATTTTGCTCTTTCTACTAGTTGCTCTGCGAGAGGGAAAAGGAGAGCTCCTACTAGCTAAGCAACATCAATTTCATTATCTTCGTATCTGTATGCCACGAATACGATAATAACAATTATTATATTACGACATTGTTTGCACCATCTGCGAACAAAGTAGAAAAAGATAGACGAAATGAAATCAGGAAATAGAATAGAGAGCAGACAATACGACTGCGTTCTCAATGCCATCAGCCAGCAAAGAAGGAGAATTCAGTGCCACGGTGTAGAAGAGGGTATTTATTGTTAGCACTCGACGGTACGTATCATTCAATGTACATTTATGCCACGCTCCAAGTACAATCTTTTCCTAAGATCCAGCAACAAGAAAGAGCATTACTCAATTTCATTCTATGTACTACCCGGCTTGATCATTAAAGTCCAAATCTCCTCGAGAAAAGACGTGCTTTAATCGTTATCACACTTTCATTTCTGCCCTATTCTTTGTAGGCAGGCATATTATTTGATATACACTCGTCCGTAAAGGCTGCAGAATGGTTTCAACACCAGTACCACTATATAGTATACTCCTCTAGACAAAACATATGCCGCAACACCATAGCAGTGTGTGAGACGTCTGATGATACTATAATCTGCAGTCATACACTGGTGTGGAGGGGGAGTCGTATTACTAAGTTCTCTAGAAAGACGAAGAAATGACTGAGTCTTAACGTTGATATGTGAGCAAATGCTATTTTTGCTTTTCTCTTCTTCATTTCATCCTCTCAACATAAAAAGGCTTTCTATTTTCTTCGTATTGATTATCACCGAGTAACCAGCACACTGAGAGCATATATTTCGATGAGCAAGCCTAAGTACACTTCGCTGGAGCTAAGACAAAAGAAGAAAGAGAATAGAGATGAGTTCTATAGTTGAATCGAGCAAACTTGGTTACTGGAATTACTTAGCACTGTGAACAATAGTCGTTCCTTTACCTACCGTTTACCATGAATCCACTTATTGTTAGTATACTACGTACCGTATTTAACACTGCCTTTCCTACGTAATTAGTGCTAGTTACTAACAATCTTACATAAACCTTCTCTAAAGAGGTGGGTTAAGTAAGATATATATAAACAATTTCTTTATAAGACTATGTGATAGTCTTCAATATCCTTTAGCTACAATTGTTTAATACAGAGCTTTCTTTTCTTGGGGGGGGGG
>JABASC010000704.1:0-33324 GCA_019776185.1 Plutomurus gul | reverse complement strand
AAATAAGCTTTGCCTTGCCGAATTGAGTTGTTTGGGACTTGCGGTAAGTAATAAAATAGGAAATCTGCAGACAAAAAATCCTGTTCATATGGAGCTTCCTACTATCTCTATATAGAAATATATACTACCTATAGTAATAGTATAAGATGATATCCATATGTTTGTTGTTCTTTTCTGCGACAAGGAAAAGAATATACATTTCTTATGCTGGTTCCAGTTTTTAGTGTCCTCGGGGAGGGGTGATATGACTACGTGAATGCACGTTTGCACTTGTATATGTACCAGTGATTCTAAATTCGCAAAACAAAAGTAGCTGCTGCAACTGTTTCTCGTTTTAACTGACCCGCAGCATCACTCATCTTCTGAACGATACTTTCTAATTGGTAATTAGTATTTAGTCCGAATAAAGTAAACACATTTGTCTGGGATTAACATGTAGGGATTTAGTGGGTGGAAAGAAAAGAATTAGGCCTATAGTATATGTATGTATATACCTACCTAGTGCAATATGCATTTTGCTGATTAAACGACCTGCCAGTAAGAAAGACAGATTATTTGTAAAAGTTGAAATGGGAATCGAATGCCGTACAGAGACAGAGAGACAGAGAGAGAGAGATCCGTACTAATTCAACATATCAATAGTTGCACACTTTGGGCTCACACATTCACAATGACTGCGATATTACTCACTAAGTAGGAAACAAAGCAGAACAGACAGACACTACCGGCGGCTTAAGAATACGAACTTTGTGGTAGTTTGAAATCCATAGAAGGACTTAAGTAGGCACTAGATGCTGTCATAGCATGTAAGGGGATAAAAGTTTTTACGCCAAGCTGCAATGATGTTGTTAGCGTTCGTTCTCTGTGTGTGTGGTTATAGAAACGTGAGGACTGTGGCTGCTGGACTTGATCAGGCTTTTGGACGGAATTGCTTACCCATCTAAATCTTCCTCTTGCACAGAGTACCACTAGAGGCAACAGAACACAGTACAGACACTCAAGATGAAAATTAATTGAAATCGATCGGGGGAGAGAGAAAGTTTTTCAAGAAAGCCTGCAATATATACACAGTACATAGTACACAGTCTACGTATGCATGTGAGTAAGCTAGTAGGTAGTTTGAGAATGCGGACGGCTCAATTGAGAAATTACCTAGACCCATGAAGTAGATTGAATAGGAAGACTCTCTCTGTGGTCTCGACTCGGCTCACTATGTCGTTGCTAGAGCAGAGTGAAAATTCTAACTCGAAGGGAAAGCCATAAAAATCTGCCTCGTCAAACCTGACGACTAGGACTGACACGAGTCTGGGATTTGCCAGTTGCCAGTTGGCCAAGTTGAGTAGACTTTGACAGTGACATGGGAAGGTAGGGAGGGTAAATTTTTGTGTGTGTATACAATGTATTCATCATTAGTCAATACAATCTATGTATCTATATAAAGGATTGATTTTATCAGATTTTTTTTTGCAGTGAGAGTTACTAAGTGAAGAAAACATTTTAATAAATGTTCATCTTTGTTTAACATAGTGTGCGTAATTTTCTAGCAAAACAATCGGAAGAAAGAAAGTTTTTAAAAAGTAAGTAGTGAGATCAAAAATAATGCAGATATAAATCTGTACTGCAATTTATACAGATATATCAACGTAACTGGTTAAAAGAAAGCGTAGTTGTTTTGTCTAATCTCTATCCTTAGTGAATACAGTGTAACTACTATATTTTAACGTAATTACGTAACTATACAAAGAAACGATTCTTAACTCAAGGATAAATGGGACACCCTTTCATATGGAAATGCTACGTTTCCATCGTGCTCTCAATGTGCTTTATGTAATGGTCATGTCTTCGTTTCTTTGTTCATCTTCTATTAGATTACTGTATATAGTGAAAGGTTATATCATTTGTCTCATGGCAGCGGCGTTTCATAAAATCTTTCTCTCAGTAATTCATTTTATATAATACATCAAAGCAGATTCGTTTCCATTGCCTCCTACAACTAGTATAATATATATTTTAATTTCTTTATGTAATTAGAGTAAACATAAAAAATATATATTCCTATTTCATTATTACATCAAAATTATTTCATAACATTTTTATAATTTTTTTATATTAAACCATTTAGGTTCTCGTATTAAGATCAATCTTTTTTGAATCAATTTTCCGACAACGTAAACAAGTACTCCGGAAATTTGAGCACACAAATATTTTTCTATTATTATTACCCGGCTACTATATCCCATATTATATCCTGACGAGAAGGAAACAGTAACTGCACGCTTGGAGACAGCCAAACAGAACGAGAAGGCTTTCTTATGAGAAAATTCTTCTGCAGAACCCTCTACATTGAAAGTATTCGAAATTCTATATAACTTTAAAAAAAAATCTACTCTTACAGGGAACAAACTCTTATGGAGAGCGTGGATTGTATTTTTTGCTAGTAGAAGGGTGCTATATAAAGAATATACCCCTTATACTCTTATACCACACCATTGCTCTCTGGTCTGGGGCTCTGTTTACTCAGAATTCTCGTACTACGTGAAAAGCCTTAGCGTCTGAGCTCCTTCCACCAAAACCTGCACCATTCCCAAACGAAAAGCTGCATTTTCTCCAATGAACGTCGTATGTGGCAAATGTATTAGACTTGCGAGCCATCACATCGCATCAGCACTCCCAAACAACATCTATCTCAATATTAGACTAAATGACAGCATTTTTCCTACCCAGTATCTTTCAATAACGCTAGGGAAACTTGCATCCCTGCTTCTCCATACAAGAACACACGTCCATCTCACTATCATAGAGAAATTGAATTGGCCCTTGTTAATAACTGTTTCCCTCCTCCTACTATACATTCCTATAGTGCACGGTGAAGTGAACATCTCCCACCCTTTACACAAAATTCAAAAATAACTTCGTCTTGTTTCATTCTCAATACTAATAGCACACTCTTTCCCCCACCCACCACTATGTGCGCTTCCAATTTCGATTCTAGACATCCACTCTGACAACAAAGCTTTCAAAAGACGAATGGCATCACTAACACCACAACCACCCTACACAACAGGCTAAAGAAATGCGTGTCTCCCTCTAATATAGATGTACGCATCCGTGATATATGCTTTGTGATTAAGTTAACGGCGCAATTCACGACCACCACCGGATCCAATCTACGCCACAGATAACAAAGTCCACGTAAACAAACAATAACACTGTCAATGCAATATAAGATTCCACGATCACAGTCAAAGACTCTGAAAAGACGCGGGGGAAAAATTGAAAATTAAATGAACTCTTTTTAAGTATATGTGAATGACAGAGCGTTTCCGGCAATGACAATTCAAACGCTCCATTCGAATGCACAAAACCTTTCCCTTGACTTTCCAATGGCTGCGCTTTGAATTGCCGTTGCAGTTCACCAGGAAATTCCCCTCCTCCAAACTGTCTTTACATTACGATGAGTGGGAAAGGACAGAACTTGCAAGTGTCTGTTGATTGAAAGTCATAAAATTCCTTTCACTGTCTTGTCCGCGTACACAAACCAACCATCTTCCCTCCTGCAACCAAAAAGGGAACCCAGAACAAGTTTTCCCGCAGTCATCTCCCAGTCCGGAGCCTCGTAGTCTCCTCTTGTCACATCACAAGTCACAAAGAAGTTGAGAGCGCTCAAGAAAAATGAGAATCACATTTACTGGAACTTTTACATCTACTCATGATCGTATACTTGAGTCAAATGGCAATGCTATAAACCAACTTATCAGTATTTTATAGTGCAGTGCACATAATAAGCTGACTTTCCTCATTCTACAGCACGGTAATATCTAATCTCGTCCCTTCCCTCTTCCCATGCAGGAATACTCCATGTATGTACTTTCACTTTGACTGCTGTGTGTATTTGTGTGTGCGTTCAAGGAAGCGACGACGTCAATTCATGGATGTGGGCAAGAGCTTAGAAGAAACCCACACGTTCACGTCATGCTTACAAGTTCAATTCCATCTCTCTCCCTCTCTCTATGTCTACACTGTGTACATTGGCAACGAGAGAGCGACGAATCTAAGGGAAACATTTTTCCAACTATATAAATACACTATACGTGCATGTACAATGTGCTTGTAAGACGTAGGCGGTGAATTTCTCCTTGCAGTCCATACTAAAAAGCAAAGCCAAAGAACTACAGAGGGAAAGTCAGAGTTCTTTGGTGTTGGTGCTGTAGAAGTGTAAGTGGCTATGTGGAACATAGTAATAGAATCGGGCTGCACACCCTGTCTATATTACAATATATAAGCTACAAGTACCAAGCTTTGACTGTGTGAGTGAAATAGTGAGTGAGAGAGTGACTGAGTGAGTGAAAGTAGAAAGAAAACAGTCCAATGTTAAATGTCCTATGTACATTCAACATTAGTCGCTACAACAGCGTCCGTGCTGCTGTTGCCATTGCGTTCCCTTGCCTTCATGGCTTACCTTACCCCTTTATACTATATATACTTATATAATATCTACTACTACTCACTTAGTTATATTATCTGGAGCACATCTCACATACATATATAATCTACCTTGAGCAAAGTCTCTGGCCGTCGGCCGTTTCTTTTCTTGCAGTGCTTTGATGTGACTCGTTCTCGTTGCGAGACGGCGAGCCAGAGCCTTTGTGGATTTTGGGTTAACGGCTAATGTACGTTGTTGGTAATGCAGCTATAAATTTCTAGTTTTTCCTTGCGCACACACTACACTACAGTACACACACAGAGAGAGAGAGAGAAAAGAGTCAGAGACGATGTGAGTTGATAAAAGGAGGGAGGAAAGCGAGTAATGTTTTATAAGTGTTGTTTGGCTGTGGATTCTTGTGAAGAATCGGGCCAGCTCTAAATTGAGGGCTTTGGAGTCCGCCCGGAAAGGCTTATGGATTCACTTAGTTCGTCCATTCGTTAATCACACGGACAGGGAGATGTGAGATGTGAATGCTCTCACACAAGAACAGCAGACAGGGCCTTAACTTTCCCTTCTCCATTTCTTCTTCCAGTCACTCTTTCCTCCTCACAGTCTGGCTCACAAAGAGAAACAGCGAGAGAAAGGGGAAACTGCACGGAGACGACCCTTTCTCCATCAACATGACAATGCATACGGAGTCAAGAGTGTGAACCACTCGTACAACGTACAACCTTAGTACATACAATAAAACGGCCGCACAATGTGTACACATTTAGTACTGGCTAGGAAACGTAATGATTCATGCATGCAGGGAACACGTACCACCAGAGAAAGTCAAGCCAGACAAGCCAACCCACAGCTGAAAACCACTTTGGAAGTTTTCTCTCTCTCTCTTTGGCTTTCACTGCACTCTCTCAATATAATATGTTGGCTTGATAAATCGGAAATGGAAATTCGCAACATGTACATTATGTAGTAACATTTGAGCAATGCGTTCGGATTTCCACAGTTTCCCCACTGCAAATAAGCGTATAGTTACTTACACACGTTTACTACATGAATTACTGTTTGGAGGGGGGAAGCTACTTAGGTGGCTGGGCTTTGTCATCCATCTTCAATTGTTGGACTAATAAATTAGCACGTCGAAAAGCACAAATCAGGATAGAAGTTAATGGTGACTGGATCACAACAGCGTTTCTCCTCCTATTCAACTTAAATGTGACTGGGGAACAAGTCGTTTGGCTTATCAGACGGCAATTTATATATATAAATTATAGAATATGATATAACATATGAAATATATAATTAATATAGTGCTATAACAATAGCTAAATGATGATGGACAGTGGCTTTATTCATGGATAACATTCTCTCTCTATGTGTAAGTATGTAGTAAATGAATGGAAGGCTGTGCTCGCACTTTGACAAGCTCTGAATGAATGAAGGAATAGCAGGAACTGTACGTGTGAGTGTATGTCTTATATATAATACATTGTGCTCCAGTTGACTGGTCGTTATGAGAATTTGTCACGCTCCGTTTGCCACATGAATGTGTGTAAGGCAGAGAAAGCAGTGTGCACCCTACTAATAAACCAGTAGGTAAGGAATATTACGATGCCGTAACGAGAAACGGAAGAGTAGACAAGGCAAATGGGCTTTTCATTACGTAGATTACTAGCACGACGACCTACTTGATTATTTTTCAATTTTTCAAACTAATCCTCTTTGGCTGTGTAAAGGTTCTTTTCTTGTAGGCCATTTGTGTATTTGCAACATGTATATCATAATAAGAAAAAAGAGGATTTCACTTGGGCTGAACAAATGGGAAAGAGTGAACGAGTTCGTGAGGTGGTGAATAATAGGCAAAAGAACAGATCCACTTATATAATGTAGAATGTGATACAAATAGTTAAGTGACTTTGGTATTTTTCCTTTCAGTTTGTGCTGTACACATGCAGGTAGCTTTGTATTACAATTTCTAACACAATAAACTTACGGTACAGTGTTTATACACGTAGAACCTATTAAATGGAATGATAGAAGGAGGGGAACTGTTAGAATTTCTGTCTTGCTTGATGTAATGCAATATTATTGTCTGTTGGCTGGCTCTACCGCTGTGACTATGAGGAACACCAGCAGGGGAACAGTTGGATAGGTAGACGTGCATGCATTGTCAGAGGTAAGTAAAGGAGAAAGTAGTCAGAACCAGGAGAGAAAGTAAGATATTAGACAAAGAGCTTTTCCTCAGTCTTATTTGTGTACGCGGAAAATGGAATGTTTTTGAAAACGAATGAGAGTGAATTTATGAGATGAAAGTAGAGAAGAGAAGATTCTAGTCATTTGGCCAAGGGGACTGGGCTGCTGGTTACATCTTGAATGTTGACTGAATATATATAGTAAAGGAATGAAATGAAAAGTGTCTCATTTATCCACCTTTTTAGGTGGTGGGGGGAAGAGACACACACAGAGAGATAGAAAGAGGGAGAGCTGAGCAAGTGCTAGACTTTGTCTAAAGTCGTCCGCCAACACAATAGAAGAGAAAAATATGAGAGCCAGCTGAATAGAATAAAACGCACACAGATGAGATGACGATGCCTATTAGTTTTGCAGAATTGTATGTGCACTATGAGCTAGTTCCTAGCCACTGCTTTCCCTCACCATTCACCAGTCCATGCATTACAACAAAGTCAAGTCTCTGTGTGTGTGTGTGTGTGCCATGGCCACAGTAGAAAATACCATAACGTGGCATTTATGAAGCACAACAAGATTTATCTTATATTCTCTTTTGTAAGTAGCAGTTAGTAGCGAGTAAGTATCCAGAGGAAATTTAAGAGCCCAAGCCTAGACTTTCTCCCTTCCTTTCTCTCTCGCTCTCTCTTCCTTATCTTTTATTGTCATGAATAATTTTATATCATTATGCTAAAGGAAACAAAAGCGGACTGCAATGGCTCCTCTAACTCATTTCAAAGGTAAACAATAAAGTAATGAGTCAATCGAATGAGTACTTTGAATATGAATGTACATTGTTCTCCAGTTGCTCTCTCTCTCACATAGAGAGAATTCCACTTTAGCAGCCAGCCACAGCTTTATATATTATGTGTCTAGTACATTCGTCTCAATTATTTTTCACTCTTACCTCAAAGACACTACACAGCACTACAGAAGAATTAATCTTTTCCACTCCTTTCTCACTGTGCTTTTTCAGCTGCTTACTTTCACTTGCCCGCAACCTAAATAAGAGAAGATAGCCTTCCAATTTTTATTCTTCTTGTTCCTTCCTTACTTACTTCTGCTTATGCTCCACTTTCTCCACTTTCTCTATATGTCTAGGCCGATATAATATTATATATTGCCCAATGTATCAGTAGAGTGCGGTGGTTATGGATGGAGAAAGTACATACAGATAATAGTCAGTCTTTGGCTGAGACGCAATATGCAACCATCAGCAAAAGATTCTGTATGGCAACCACAGATGAAGACCGACAAGACAGCATCAGACATAGAATTTACCATTTCTTTCATCTGTAACGCTCTTACATAGTAGCCTTCATCCACTTAGAAAAACAAGACTGGGAATTTTGCAGAGCTCATACAATTACTTGAATATCTCTACTTTTCACTGTGAAACTAGCGATATTTCAGCCCCTCAGAGACCCTCAGTTTGCTTTCTTTGCAAGTAAATATCTGCCTCTGTCTACACATTCGCCCCGCACTCCCTTATACTTGTGTGGGTGTGTGCGTGTGCCCGCTACAACATATTAGCGTAATTGTGCGGTGGTAGGTTCGTATATTGCTGTGGTAAGGATTTCGTTACATCAGACTACCAACTCCTCCGTTCTTACATATATTTTTAGTGCAAATAGCTTGTAGCTTACAAATCTTTCTTATTTCTTTACTCTCATCATGTTATGTAATGCTTCTGGCTCGAAAATACACATGACGATGCTCCTCAAACTTCTCATTACTCATAATTAGATTGAATCCTGTGTAAACACAACTCGACTTGGCTCAACGATGACAAGCCTCTCCATCTACTCCACTTAAGTCTCAATCCCATTCTCCAATTCCAGCAGCTCTCTACTACTACTCCTACTACTCCTAGTGGTAAACAAGTGGGGAAAAGAGAGAAGAGCACGGCTGGCCAGCCCCAAAAACCCAAGTGCCAAAGTTCAGTCGAGTTAATCTGGCCAACGAGACTTTGTTTCAGCTTACAACTTACAAACACTGTTAGTTATTGAATAGATTCTACTTCTATTTGTAGTCGGATTAGGGAATGTGAGTGTGATAGCATGATTTTCTATTAGGGAGGTATCAAATACATAAATGTAGCTACCTCTCTCGCTTTCTCCCTCTCTACAACTACACTATAGTACACTGGTTTTATGCACCAAGGCTTAAGCCTTACACTTACAAACAACAAAACAAACGACTAACTATCAGATAAGCAAACCGTAACTAACGGGGCATAAACTTTGATGTGGTATCGGGGATACTACAAATTCCCTTTGATTTGTCTGATATCCTATAGACATGGCATTTGCCTTTCGTTACGGCGCAATTCTCTACATGTAAGCCATCTAGAAAACCGTACAATGGCAGCAGCCATGAATCTGTAATATGCACACGCATTCTAATCCTTGGCATTTCTTTCGATGCCCCTTCATCCATTAAGCAGCGTCACTATTGCATAAATCGACATACTATTTCGATTTTAACTCCAAACCACGATTATGCCCCAAGAGATTCTTTTCGAATTTATTATTGGAATGCCTTCAGCATTCCACATTCCCACTCTGATAAAATTTACAACCAACATTCGATATGTGAAACAGAGAAAAACTTTTAAAAGATCTGGCCACTTACCTCGTGCACAGAGTCCTGAGTTGTTTGGGTGAAAGAGGTGAAAGTTATCTACAAACACTGGAGAGTAGTTTGTCAAAAAGTCTTCTTAAGGAGACCCCGTGACAATAGACTGACCGGACAAGAGTCAACTAAACACTTTAACAGTTGACTTGTTGTTAGCAGTTCAAGCCTACCTACGTACATGTGTACAAGTCAAATAAATAAGTTTGATGTAGACGTAAGACGTGAAAGTTGAATGTAAATCATGGGCCGAAGGCAGACTTATGGCTTGTGCTGATGTTGGAAGTGGAACGCTCAGCGCAAAAAGGATGCACAGAGCCCGGGCGGCCCTATTGTTCCAGTCCACTCGAATTTCAGTCAAAAGAGAAAGCACTACAGAAAGGAGTATGTAAACAGAGACATATGTATGGAAATGGCTTCAAATTAAGCGTCCCATTCCTAATTTGTATGGTGCAGAGTTAGCAGTGCTAAGGGCAAGTCAAGTCGACTACTAGTCACACATACAGGACAGAACACGAAAGGACTCGGATTGCTTGCCGCTGTGACTCGCTACTGTTCTGTCAAGATAGTTTCTTCTCTCTAGTATATATATACTAGTGTACTGGTGTATCTATATGTATATAGTTACTAGTAGGGAGGTAGAAAAGTGTCTGGTGAAATAGAAATATTATTCCTAGTTCCAACACCACCACTGCTCCAACACTCCATCAGCCTATTTACATATGAATGAAATATGTGATGCGAATCCCCAGTTTAGAATCCATAAATTAAAGGATTTGTCCGGCGTAGGAAGTACAAGGCTCTTCGTACACTCACTTCTCAGTTGTCACAAGTGGAGATTCGAGATTGTAGCACTTAATAATTCACAGAAGGTCAAGTGGAGTCGAGCCACAGTTTTCCGCTCGCTCTCTATGTCTCTCACTCTCTCTATCTCGCTTTCTCTCTGGTCAGCTCTGCTTTGTTGTCTTTTCGTATTGTGTGTGTTCTGTATTGAGCTATTGTTCTGTATGCTTTCCTGTGGCAACTCTCACTCACTTTCTCTCTCTCTCTATGTATATACTGTGTGTGTGGATGGCTGATCTGATTTGATCCTTTCAGTACACATTTCACCAAAGCCGTCCACAACAGTAACCACTGTTCGAATTGACGTTTCCCACTGACTGCCACCAGTGGCTAACTCAATTAAACTATATAATAAGTTAGTAAACAATGGGGTAAATATTCTGTACACTTTAGAACATGGAGAAAGCACAAACAGTGGAATAGTTAGTGGGAAACAAAGGAAAAGGAATGGAATCGTTTGTTGAAGAACTTTGAATGAACCATCAACAATCCCATCTACCTTTTGAATAGAGATGAAAGTTTTCTCTGACGATTATTCTGTGTAAAAAGGCTATCTGTGCACAAGTTTTCACTTTAGTCCCTAGCCCACTATAACAATTCACTAGTACAATGAATGCTAATACTTTGTAATCGTACAAGTAGCAAGTGCAGCGGAAGTAACTTTCTATAGTCTAGTTGCGCAAGTGTGACAGAAACACTTGGGTCATCAGGTGAAATTGATGAATGTCTAACCAGCTTAAAACTTTTCTTTCTTTCGTGAGTACAGGAAATGTTAATGAGATCGTTAGAAATCGTAGTTCAATATTCAAAGGGTTCTTCTTCTATGTGCGTTCTGTGTGTCTGTGTGAGCAGTGAGGGAATTCTCTTGGGACGAGGAAGACTGCTGCTGGCTTCTGGGCAGACTGCTCTCACACACAGAGAGAGAGACTGAATAGAAAATCTAATGTTGAATATCGTCACTCGAGAGCAATTAAATAAAGGCCGAGAGAATTTATATTTTAGCTGGTTTGATGTTGTACATATTGTACTGTGCTTGAATTTGACTCTAATTGCAAGTGAGGTGCTATGGTTGCTCGCTTAAGAACTTCTATGTTCTGCTACAAGAATGCATATCAAGTGGAGAGTTATTGAAAAGTTTATTTCTGGCTTGTTCGCATTACGTGCTGTTAATGTTCAATCCCACAGTCAACTGAGTAGCAGAGCCGTAAAGACAAGCCTGGATGAGATTCCAGTTCACTTTCACCGCATTTCTGTTATCCGGATTCGGCAGACTAATTTAGGTGACCAGACAGCTGTGGGTTTTACGGCTACAACTTTAATTAACTCGAAGCACTCTGCAGACGCTTTTCTCTATATGTAGAATGACTGCTATGTGTGTAGCTATGTGCACATGATTGTGTACGTGCAGTGCAGTAGTGCACACAGAGTGAATGCACACACACATACACACAGGATGCTCAACCAACGCCGTAGTACACTTTCTTTTGTACTCTGGTGTCCCTCTCTCTCTCTGCCACGTTCCCTCTGTGTGTTTGTGTGTGTCTGCTCTTTGCTCTGCTCTCAGAACTGGCAATGGGAGCCTCTGTAAAGCTTTTAGTTTTCCCTTGTAATTATAACGGGCAATTATGACTAATGAATTAACCTCCGCGGCTTACACTGCTGCTGACTCCATGAAATGAATGAAAACTGCAAAGGGCCAACCTTTATTAAAAATATATGGGGAATACGCGACAAAGTGAAATATATCCCCCACCAACAGACACACAAAATACAATGGGAAGAATGGGGACAATAGTCGTTTGTCCTATTTTGTAGTTGTTTAGATACTTGACACAAGTGAGAGCAGTGGAAGGCTTCAGCCCTCCACAAAGTAAAGGAGTAGTTCTGTCCTGGAGAAAGCGACACCAGTCAAACCACGCGATCTTCGCTTGCCACACACAGAGAACTGTGCACGAAATTGCGACCGTCTGACAAGAATAAATGGACAAGAACGGACTGCCAATTGGCAAAGATTTGTGAGCAAGAATTATAGAAAGAGGAAAATGGAAAAGTTGTACAATATAGAAAGAAGGCTGTTTGTCCAAAAGGAAGGAATAGAAGAGATCAAGGAGACAGAGAGAAAGTAGAAATTGAAGTAGTAGAGCAGCAGTAAGTATAACTAGTAGGAAAGCTGCCGACAGAATTCGTTGCCGCAACTCGCCTTCTTCACCGACGACTCGCTGAGAACTGAGAGCGGAGAATGGATGAGGAGAAGAGACAGTTGGACTGAGAGAGAGAGAGTAGTCACTGACGAATGCTAGACTGTGTATGGTTAGGACACGACCAGAGTTGGTATTGGCTTGGCTGAGTCGGGAAATCGTGTTGGTATATGGTATGGTGAGGAGAGAGCGAGCCAGCAAGCAAGCAAGCAGCCAAGGAGGCTGTAGAAAGTGAGTGAGAGAAAGGAGAAAGTGGAAAAGTGTCGGCTGGCTGGTGAAATCGATCGGAGCCATTCGGGAGTTCTCTGGCTCAGTTCCCTCACATCAGCTCATATCCTCTTACTCTTACTGTGCACAACTCTCTCGCTCGTCTTCTCCATCCAATTTCCCATTCCATTGCCGCACAATACCAACACAAGGCAAGACAAGACGAGCCACATGCATCACTTCCAAGGCGGAGACGTTGCTATACAGTCAACCAAGCTAGAGATCTGTGAAAGCATCTATACAACTACAAGTTTGCTCTTCATACACTCTCCCTTATATACAATATAAGACATAACTCTAGCTACACTAGTATGTAATATAGATACAAATTATACACCTTACTAAAGAATACAGACTACTGGCATCTACAACTACTGACAGCGTGTACATGCAGCAGTAGCTAGTAATAATAACAGCTTGTGTATAGTGAGCACTGTATATAGAGTAGAAAGTAGACATAGAGAAAGTTTTGCGGAAAGGGACATGCGCCGCCAGTCAACAGAGAAAGCAGCTTAGACTCTCCTTATGTTCATTCGTGTTACGTTATATGAGTAGCAAGCGGAGGAAGCAGACTCGACAGAGACGAGAGAGAGAGCAAAGGGAGAAACGGAGTAGCTGAGGAAACGAACTGATGTGGCCTTTGGCTTAAAGTGGGGTAGGATACCGCAGGGGAAAGAAGGCTTTTCAGTCTGACGACCAAAAGGCGGGTTAGCTCTAAATACGAGAGTTTCTGAAACTCACACACACACACAGAGATACGTGTACACACACGTAGACGTTGGATTGTAGTTTCTGGTCTGGTCTGCCGTCGTCAAACCTAATGGCATCCTCATCCTGTATCCTTAGTGCAACTTTAATAGTATTTTAGGTACCCTTCGTATTTTTCCACTCATTTCTTCGTGGAGGTTTTAGTTCTTCCTTGAAAGAGTCCCGGAGCTTAAGCCTCCGACGCTCTCGCACTCTATCCCCCCCCTTGTTTTTCCTTCCTCTGCATAGTACAGCGCCTTAGACTGGAGAAAATCACTCGGTGGCTCTTCATAAGAGAGAGAGAACGCTTTTAATGCATTTTCACCAGTGTTTCTTTCACTCGTCTCCCTGTATCATCATCACGAAGCTCTAGTATAGCTTTGGGGCTTTGTGAGTTCCTTTCTCTGCTTATTTGTTGTGCACAGTATCGAATGTTCGATGTGTATTTCTTTGTTAGTCGGTTTAGCGGAGAGCGCTTTCACTGCCTAAGCCGTCTCTCACTCTGAATGTCCGAAAAAGAAGGAAAACTACAGATGCTTTTCTACTCTTACCCCTATTAGTGCACTCATTCATTCTGGATGACGCTTTTCTTCCTAGATTAGGAACTTATGTGTTGAAGGCCTGTAGACTGAGTAAAAAGAAATCGGGTCGTGTGGCAATTAGACATTCTGACTGCACCAACGAAAGAATGTATCGCCCAAACGAAGACAAGACGAAAAGAGAGAGATTGATGGGCGACAGTGACAGACCCTCTAGACTGCTTTCTGACTCGTCCCACCGTCTCACTTATGTTTCTTGCTCCCTCTTTCTCTTACTTTCTCTCTTGTATAGTGAAAATGTACATGTTCACAGAGGCCAGATGGATGGGAATGTTATCTAATGGAATAATGGAATGAAACTACTTACGCCCTGTAATAAGAGTCGACTATAAATTCGTCTAATAAAGAAATGGCAAGTTTTGTTGTTTCTGCTTTGCTGTTTGAAATTGAAAGTAGTCGTCGACTCTTTCTACAAATAGTGGAGCATAGGGACCACCTACGCCGAGTAAAAAGTACACAGTCAGCTAGTATTCTTCTTCACATACTTACTACACAAATTCACGTACTTTTATATATAAAATGGTGGTAGCTCCGTTGTGTATGCTGGCTGAGCTGAAAGAGATGGATGAGGGGAACAAGGCACCACACCCTGGATACATCTTAAGGTTAATACAAGTCACCAAGAAAAAAGAGCTTGTTACGTGCGAGGACGCTCAGAGTCTTTCCCTTTGCCTCCCTTCACCACTAACTAAACTGTAAGACTATATATATACTACAGTCGTTGTCAATCTCTAGTTGAATTGCTCTCGAGTCGACTTGACTGCTTTTCCAAGGGTAACAGACAAAGAAAGAGAGCGTGGCTGGCCCTGAATGCAAACTGAGAAAAGTTAGCGTAACAGTCGCCGCAAAAGAACAATCCAGGAAGAAGAAGAAAGAAAGAGAATTGTTCATATTCGTGTAATGAGACGGATATTATGAGTGGAAGATGCTGGAGAGCGACAGAGATGTGATGTGAGTCGATTTGTCTGCGCCGTTTGTTTGTTTGTTTGTGCATGTGGAATTGCAGATTTGAATGGGCCTATTATATAGCACATATAGGAAGGGGAGAGGGAAGACTTAAGTGAAAGCATAAGTGTAGATTGTAAATGTGAATGTGTTCCTAGCAGTTACATATATAAGTAGCTATATATAGCAAATACTGTACATACATATAAAAGTGTTGTGCATGCTTTCTCCTTATTCTTCTTCTTAGTGGTCTGTCGCACGGAGAGCATTCAATGTTTTTTCCTGTGTCTGTGTGAATCTGTTGACTAGTTGAAGTTTCTGGTAGTAGTGTCATGCACCAAAGTGAACAGCCTAGCACACATATGTAAGTAGCTGGTATGGAGAAAAGGGAAGCTAATAGTATGTGTGTCTAAGGTAATAAGTAGGAATGCTTCCTCCCACATTGCTCGTCCTGTGCATAATTTGGGAGACCGCAAGGAATGAATATTTCCCTTTTGCCTACCATAAAGAATGTGAAATCGCCTCGAGGACGAGTTGGGAGTTCAACAGAGAGAGAGAGAGAGTCGAGTTTACTGTAGCTGCTTCCCTTGTAGCGACTGCAGGACAAACTGCTGCTGGAGTTGCAGCAGACTTCAGTCTACTGGTATTCCTACGTTTATAAGTATGTGGAAGGGCGAGAGAGAGAGAGAGAGAGAGAGTTGGAGAGGAAAGTACAGGACTGGCAGGAGATTCATATATTCTTCTGCTCCGTTTGCAATGAATTGGCCGCTCTCATTTTACATGCTTGGCAAATCCCCTTTCACCCGGAACTTTCCGCGTACTCGCTCACGTTACTTGCCCATACAACAGAAATAGAGAATAGTGAATAGGTCTGAATAGTGAATACGAACACATCCTTTCCTTCCATTGCACAGAGCACACAGTTCGCATTACTTTATCATACTATATATATAGTAACATCCACTGCTATACTATTTATATTATAACAGTACGTGCTATGCACACTGTATCTTGTATATCTTGTACATATATAATATGATGGTCGTAGTAATAGTCTTTCTTCTCTTTCCGCCTAACCACCGGAAGTTCCTCACTCACTAAATCCCTTCCTGGCTCTATGCTTGCAAACAATGGGGACAGTTCCTGGCACAGGGATCGCTAATTAATGGCTGCTAAAGCATAGCGGCGATACTGACACAGTAGGCTGTTGGCCATCAGTGGCCCGCTCTCTTCAATGCCACCACTTGGACACCAGAAGGTCTCTATGACCAAATGACGCGTCGCACATCGGAAGAAAGAGTTTCCAGCAACACGAGTCAGCTCACACAATCAGCTCGCCAGCATTTTATTCCAATGCTTTCTATATATAACCAGTTCACTTTCCAATCCATTCCAATAGTCGTACAGTCATAGCCAGTGTTTCGGATGGTTTAAACCACCCGGTCAAAACCACCGGTTTAAATCAATTTCAACCGGTTAAAACCATTAAATCACCCAGTTTTAACCTATTTAAACCGGCTGAAATTGGTTTTAACCGGTTTTAACCCCGGTCGAAATTGAAAAAAGCCGGTCAAAACGAAACACTGGATAGCATCTGTGTATGTACATAGTAATACCTTTGTATGGCTATATGTATTTCTTATATATAGTATCGTGTGTGCAGTTGAAGCGACTTTCTCCTTGCTCGTATATATGGAGTCAGTCTCTGGTCGACTGTGCTCACATCGCATCAAATTCATTTCTTTCGATGCTTATTGTAAGTGTGACTACGATGGCAAAGGGTTGAATGCCACGACTTTGCCTTTCATTTAGTTTCCCCATAGATTTGAAGCATTCTCTACCGGTCGGACTCTGATAGTGATAATAATTCTAGTCATGACTCGACTGCGACTGCATTTAATGAGAACAAACGGCAATGAGCACCAGAGAGAAAGAGAGAGAGAGTCCGAAAACTGTGCAGTGGTAGTGGAATTCGTATTTTTACCTTGTAGCACGTTATAGTTAGAGAAGGTATGCGTACTTTGTATACATAAGCGTTTTATATAGGTTCAAGTCGCTAAACTGCTTTAACCTGGGAGGAGCACGTGTAGTACATATTTGCCAACCCCACACTAACAACTGTATCAAATCAAACGTAAAGGTAACTAACGGTTATTTATGTGACAGAGTACTGGAAATAAAATAACTGGTCAAATACAAATATGTACGTAAGTCGACCAGAGCTGGGCATTAGATTAGATAATATTTGTGTGGGGGAACTTGTTTCACTCAAAAGTCTAACCAAGCACAGCTAAGCGAATTGAGAGTCTCAGGAACACTTTCTCCCCCTCTTTTCTTTTCGTCCATCCGCTTCGCTTTCTTTCATGTTTTTTTTTCACTATTTTTAAGTTTGACGGGTGGGATTGCCGCTGCCGGTTCCCTCATCAAAAACTGTTACTCCCGCTGTTGCCTCTCTTTCGCAATAAAGAATACTAATAGAGAAAAGCAATGCCGACAGTTGCCCGTATATTATCTTTCATTAGTTCTAAAGCCCCACCAGCCCCACATACATACATACTAATAGAGCCCAGAGAGATTCCACTACGGCAAAGTGCATGGGCGGTCAATGAATATCCCCCAAAAAATACATAAAATACCAACAAAGCCTGCCGTCAGCCTACTTACTCATATATGAAGAATGTTAGTACACGGAGCTCTCTCCGTCTTATTCTCCCGTACGTAGTATGTAACCAGCCAAAGATATTCTTTATGAATGCCTGTACATTATTCGAGCATAAAAATTCTGGCCCGTTATTATTAGTATTTATGAAAGAGTCTGATTGTGAGTGAATAAAGCGTACTACGCCACTAAATGGAAGTTTAGAGTGAAAAGGTGGAATAAAAAGCGCTGGCCATTACTCGCAGTTTGTTTGAAGGTGATGGAATTACACAGCTAACTAAGTTCCTTTACTGTGGATATTTCTCCAGTTGTAAGTAGTAAGTACAACTGACCCATAAAGAAGGGAAAGGTCTGTCATTGTCTGCCTCTCGATTCGGAATTCTGTGCACAACCCAAAACTGTATTGTAGTTGAACATGGAGAAAGCCAACCAGAGTATTATTGTGTCCTCTGTGTGCACGAGTCCACTATATATCTATATAATACAGTATTATATAGCTGTACTATATATATAGTCAGAGTGCCGAGAACTAGAACGTCATATAACTTATGGTTAACTCCAAACTTTGCTACTTAACGTAAGTTCGGTGTAAATGTTCTCCGCTCTCGTATGTTACATTCCGTTCTATGTACTGCACTGTGCCTGAGCTATGTACTAGATGTTAGGTAGGCAAAGCAATACAGTCATTGTGTTTGTGTCAGCCAGAGCCTACGTGTTTAGCCAGTTTCAGCTTTCGGGAACTCCCTATACTATATATATAGTATATAAAGTGTGTAGTATGTATGTCCGTGCTGGGTTGTTGTTGTCGTCGTCCTTGTTCGAGAAACGAGTAGTAGTGGTGGTACGTAGTAGCAGTAGAACCATGTAGTCGAAAGTAAGTGGGCAAATAAAAGCAACCGGCTACTACTACTACATACTATAACCCGTGTAGGTATACGTTTCTCCGTTGCACAGCATTAAATGCAGCATGAGAGAGAATAAGTAGGAGTACTGGGCTGTGATGTCCTATGGACGTCTCATTATATGGTAACAAAACTTACTACCGATCCTTACTGCATCTGTAGTAGTAGTACGGTAATATATGTACGTGCAATGCTAGTAGTAGTAGCACAGGGCATAGAGAATGAGCATTGTACACGGGGAACAGTTCAAGCTCCACTACCGACAGACATCCTGAATCCTGTCCTGAGAGATTCGGAGAAAAATTGAGTGCCTCTATTCCAAAAGCATAGAGCAGGAGAAAGAGATGCTGATGTTGAAATAGCAATATAGTTAGCTATGGCCTGGACATAATACAAGCGAGAGAAAACATAACTCGGCTTTATACTTTATAGTTGGAATTATTATTGTCGTCTATTCGGGGCGAGTGGTAGCTCTCTGCTCGTGCAGTTGAGAATGGGAATGCGATAAGGATGAGGCTTTGCTACAATACACAGAATAACCGAGAACAAGATACAAGACACAATACAATTTTAATGTAATACGCAAGCACACACACACACAAAATGTACTATCTGGCTGGTTGAAATTTCTCAGCTAGGCAACCGGAGTCTCTATGTTTCACTGTTCCAATGTCTCATCTCTTTCTGCACTGGTACGCAGTGCTGGTATTAGTTTTCCGTTTTCGTTCTGTGTGTAACTTACTGTGCTGTCTGTTAGTTTTCACTGTGTGACGGAGTGCCTGCACACAGGTTCTACTGTTTTGGGCCCTTATCTAGCTCGGCAAGGCAGAGAGAAGAAAATCCCGAGTAGTTTACCAACTTGGTTGAGTTGAAGATGAAAAAGATGAGATGGGGTGACATCGGAGAAGAAGAGCGAAAAGAGTGTGAGCCTGTGAGTCAAGTACCTTTCCTTTATATAAGGAAGAGTCTTTCTCTGGAGAAAGTATTCCCACACGATTCCCCCTATGTACTGTATGTATGTAGCAGGCAATACCGTGTGTTCATTATTACTGCAGCATCTGAGTCTCCATGTATTGTGTAATAATATCCACCTACTTTAGTCATACACATCGTTACATAGTGTATACAGCATAGGAGAAAGCATGGCAGAGCCCCTTGCCCATCCTTATGTACTTACTGACAGCATTATTCTATAAGGTATTATATTGCAGCTTCGGTCATAATGGCAGTTAAGCGAGAGTGGCTCCGTTTCTATTTATAAGCATGTCTCTAACTAAGTACAGTATAAAAGTGGAAGAAGCTTTATTGTATTATCTGTACAGGACAAGACAGAGAACTGCTCTCTGAGTATAATACATTTACTTGTATAAGTACTGGCAGTGAAAGCAAAAGTAGTCTTGGGTTCGTACTTGTGTAGTAGTAGCAGTAGTTGAGAGCGGAATAGCCTTTAGTTTGCCCATCTCGATTCAGGGAACGCTGGGCCAACAGCCCGCAAAAATGGTCGAGTCGGGAGCAAAGAAAGTCCATGTCCATCGCTCGTCGAGAGAAACAGAGAGAGGAGAGAGGAGAAAAGATGAAAAAAGTTATGGAGGGAAAGAAAAGAAAGTTTTGTCGCGCGTAAAAATTAAGACAATGGGAAAGTTGAGAGGGGAGGAGTGAGCGACTGGGAGACCATATAAATCTGCATAATCATAAAAAGGCGACAAGACACACACTCGGCAATCTTTCGTCAAGCCAAGAGGAAAGCAAGCCCTAAAGTCTCTCTCTCACTCCTTTCTCTTCCCTTCCGCTCTCTCCATCTCCGTCTGCATGTAAAGACGTAGGAAGTGAGAGAGTCTCTGTCAAAACTCTACACCATTCCCTTTCCCATTTTCACCTCACCACTCTAATCGTCCAGCAGGGACGGCGACAGAAACAGATAGACCAACTACGTACGAAGACACAGCCACGACGCACCAAAAGAGAAAGTGACTAGCTAGATATATAGCGAACGTTCATATGATCGTGAAATCTGCCATTCGCCCCAGAACTATATATACCACCATACAAACAAACTGCCACACTGTTCCACTATTTGTATGGCACTAGTGCTCGCTACAAGTTATCTTGTCTGCTATGTACAGTGTCCTCCTATCTATATACACAGTGTAGGAAATATTGAGAATAGGCTAGTGCCAAAGTAGTAGGACACGGAATTAAATGGAAATCTTTGACTGCTCGACAAGGAAAGAAAGAGACAAATGTAATGGAGCTATAAGAAGAGAAAAACTTTGGCTGCCATTCTACCCCAACTATCTAATGGAACATTTCGCAACACGGTGTATGTAGTAATGTAACTTAATGTTAACTATCACTATCACCATTGTGATATTGCGTCTACAGCCTCTTATTCTTGGACGAGAAAACTGTTAAGTGTCTCATTCCTTTGACTCTGCTCACAGCTCAGCCTCACACAAACAGATCAACTCTTAACTCAATGCATGTTTCTATGGGCCGCCCTATATAAGTATGCGAGCATTGGTGAGACGACGACGACGACCTCGACCACTACTACCTACACACTCCGCACCACTACCCACCAACTGCCAAGTCAACCCAACAAAATGAACGACATTCCCTCTTCCTTCCACTATTCAGCTATTCTAGTACTACTTCTACCGCTACTACAATTCCTATCATGGCCATTCTCCATTCTAAGCATTACCAAAGTATACACGGTTACTGTTGATTGTAACTACACATACATATATAATATCTCTCTCTCTCTGGATAGATTCTTCTTTCTCTCACTTTCTCTCTAGATCTGCCTTGGTTCACAGTTGAATTGAACGGCGGTCCTAGTAGTCCTACCGATCCAGTAAATATCTTTTCTGGCAGTAGTCAGCTGCAAAGGGGGACAGGACTGGGTGAGTGTGTATGTTTAAGACTCTCAGAAATTTACCTGACGCTCGTAAACACTTGCTCTTGTCTATTTTATCAAATTAATTGCTTCTTTCTAATGATCATTACCACCGAGGAACACATAACGACCCTCCACTGGTATGCCCGCTCTGAAACTGTCACCGAAAACACATGGGCTTTCCATTTTCATGCTCACACACCAATCTCACTACTACTACACAGTTGGATAGACTATTTCCAAGAACTGAGCCACTGCTACCTTTAAGTACTTAGTGAAACACTGTAAATTTCAACGTGCTGCTACTGGAATAAGGAGGAACTATTCACAATGTACTTATAATACTACATAGCGCTGGCTGAAGACAAATTATGTAACAATTTGGTCGAATAAGCACCAATCAGCCTCACGCCTTTCATTTATGTATTACTGACGCTCATTAAAATTTAGATAAGACGAACGGCATTGAGCAAGGGGCGTCTTTGTCGCTCACTGACTTTCCAAATCGTGTTTTATGCAATCTCTAAGAAAAAAGAGAAAGTAAGGTTCGCAAACAAAGGGAACAAATCTTAAACTACAGCTCATTGTTAGTTCAGCAGAACTGAGTCCATTGTTCTCCATATCTGAAATGGGAACTGGTGTCATTAATTAAGAAATCCAGGTGCTACACTTCTAAACAGATATAAAGTGAAAGGTAGCCATGCGTTAACATGTGCTATCTTTCCTTCACGCTCCTGTGCAGCTGGCTATGGAAATCTTCAATCTCTCCCCCCCATTACAAAACAACATGAAACATTCATAAATACCTTGTACTGCTTACAGCTCTACCTTAGACTACCAATGAAATTCGAGTGCAAAACCTAACCTATTATTTTAGCCTTGAGGTGCAAATTATGCAAAGTAAGCACAAACTTTCTCTAACGTGCAATTATTACGTATTTGACTCCCTTTAATTGCAAACTAGAGATGTGGCATCAGACATTTTCATATTTCTACCGCAAAGTTACCCAACAATTACAGAAAAGCAAATTATAAGAAAATAATGTTCTGGTATTCCCCGTGTTCCACTAAGGAAATTGCATTAAACAGCAATTTGTGCATTCAGTTCATGAAGTGGTAAGTTTTTGCCCAAATCTGCAGATAATAATAATAATAATAATAATGTAGGTCTGTTATGTGTAGGACGAGTGTGGCTAAACAAATATTCAAGTAGATACGTAATAGGGTTATTCTGTTCCGTATGATGGGGTGACTAGAGTTACAATTCAAGTTGAATGGGAGCATTAGCGTTAGACATACCTTCAACACGGGTCACAGCCATTAAACAAGTACAGAGCTCTGCTCACAGAGTGAAAGTAGTGGGGGGAATCCGAAAAGCTCTGTTCGAGTGGAATGTTGAATGTTGTACTTGTAGTGACATGTAAGGGCAGGGCCGTGCTGAGACAAATGGGATGCAATGTTGAGTGCATGTATCTGTAGACGAGTACACTCGATGGTTGCAGTGGCAGAGAAATCGGCGCAAATCTACGCTACACCAGTCACCACACAAAACTATACAAAGCAGGTCTTCAAGCTTAAATCTTCGAATCAACTACTTATTGCGCTGCCACTACAGAAAACAGTATCCCTGTGTCTACTCTACTAGGAGAAAGTACATCAAGATAGTTTTAGGATTCATGTAGGAGGAATATATAATATTAGGGTGGCCGGGACTTAGGAATGGGCACTGAGTGACTTGACTTGACTAGACTAGACCTGACTTGACTGAGAGAGCGAGAGTGAGAGCCGTTTCGGAAATGTTTCACGTTCGAACCATTCATTTCCATGAGGATGGTCGTTTGGCTGTTAGTTGACTTGATGCACACATGTTTTCGACAGACAAAGAGAGACGAGTTCTATCCACCAGCCATCTATATATATATATATAAAGAGAAAGGAGCGAAGCGTGAGTGTGTCTATGTGTCTGCAGAGTAGCAAAGAGAGAAAGTGGAAAGAGAAAGCAGTCGAGCAGTACAACAAGACAAGACACATACATACACTTACGACATACGAGAGTCACACAGCCAGAGCTGAGCTGAGTGAGTGAGTCTCATTACGACAAAGTTGCTGTCCTACTACCACTACCTATGTGTATGTACATACCTAAGCAGCACTATTGTACTCTCATATCTCTATGTGTGTGTGTAGGAGTAAATGGACGAATAGTAGCAGCACTTCGTGCGACAAGATAGATACATGGGTGGCAAGCAGTGCGGGAGGAAAGACTGGAGAGACAAAGTTGAAGGGACGTCAGCATGCAAGTCAAGTCAACAGAATCGCACATTATGGCGTGGCCTGCTCTGCCCTGTACTCACAAAACTCACAGTCACAGCCATCACATCTCTCCTTCTCTCTCTGCTGTTAAGTATGCCTGCTCGCTACTATCCTTTAGTGGCTCCGCGGATGCAGTCTCTCGGGTAGGCATACTAAATTCATGCAATAAACTAGCAGCACCACCGGTTCTCTGTGTACCTACTTAACTAGTGAGTCCACAAAATACAGGTACTATATGGCTGAAGCCACGGACACTTTCCCCATGTCATGTTGTTCTTTCTCGTCTTTATTTGTATTTTCAAAGTGTTCCGTCTGTGTGAGAGGCAAGGATGGGGAGAACTGGATAATAGGACGACGGTGTGCAAGCTGCTGGCAGAGATGGAATTCTTTTCCCATCCTTTCTCCCAGTGTTAGATAACCACATTTTGCACTTAATGTCACTTTCATTGGAAACCACATTAAACTGCTTTTTCATAGTAGGGAGAAAGTTCGAGAGGGAATGAATACCAGTGAAAGTTTCTGTGTGAGCACATTTTCTGTAGGAGACGACTTTCTCTTTCTCTCTCACAATGACTACATTATTACCCGCTCTATAATGCATGATGTGCTTACCTGAGTTTCGTTGTAGCTTCAGCTTACACAAACACTTGTTTCTCTAATAGACAGCAGAAGCATTTTAGAGTCGCATCCATCCAATGCTATTACCACGAGAGACAAGCCTTGCACACATATACACAAAAGCTATTGCATTGGTCGTGTGTGCAGTATTGACTTGGAGCCATAGTTGCCACACAAGAGCATGAGACACGTCCAGCACCGTTTTCCGTTATAGATACGTATTACAGATATTATTTACACTGAGTACAATTAACTCGACCATAAATTCATGACTGCAATCATTGCCGCGTAAATAAACTAAGCTGTATAAATATTTATGCACGAGCTAGCTAATGTATTCGTATAGATACATTGGAGAAAGTGAATGTGTGTTCATAGATATAGGTAGTATCTTTATTTTGCGTTCGCCGTCAGATGCAGTGCATGTAGACGCTAGTCAATTTACCATTTTACAGATATGTTACAAAGTTGAAACTAAGTGTCTTTCCAGAGCCGGCTGACACAATGACAATGACAAACCGTTACTCTCGCTTGCGTGACATTGTAAAATACTAGTTCCACTTTGGATCCTATAGGAATGCTATAGAGATCTGTTGTGTACGTACAACAAGGTTTTGCTAGTGAGAAATTAAAAAACAATGCACTGCACTAGCACTACTACCAAGGCACTGGCTGGCTGCTAAGCGCCCTGGAGTACAGTTTAGCCTTGGAGGTATATTATTGTTTCAACTTTTATTTTGTTTTCCTCTCTATTGTGTGTGTAGGGAAGAGAAAACAGTTTTGTTGTTTTTGCTATCTGTAATTTACCGTCGTATTTACTGGTGGGAAGATGTGGCACTCGTGACTAGCCCTAGTTCATTTTGCATCACTGAAGGATAAGTAATTCATTGACCTTTCTTTGATTAATCCCGTCCTGTAAATATTGTATTTATACATATACTACACGTACGAATATTCCTAGGGAGTTCTTTCCGTTTCTTGTTTACTTTAATGTATTTGGGAATTTTGAACGGTGCTCCTATACGAGCAGACCACATCCTACTCTACGTATGTACTACGGATAAGGATGGGTGCATTATTGAGACTATTGAGGGGATAGGTTCTGGATGGGTGGATCGGTTGGGGGTACTCCTGAATCGATTCTACAAAATATTCATCAAATGGCAAATACAATTTATACAATTTATTTTGAAAGTCCTCTGTAATGAGTTCAAGAATTCTCTTTTGTAAATTGAAATTAAATTTTATTGGTCGTGCATGTTTTAAATTCTAAATACTTAAAATTCAACCGAGTCGTTCCCACCTCTACTTACATTTAGTGGCATGTATGTGTATTTCTTTGCTTATTTTTAGTTCTGACACGAGAGTTATTGCTGTGTATGAAATAAGAGTTCTGTAACCATATCTCCGTGTAAACTATCTGTGTAGCTCTCCTTTCTCTCAGATTCCGCTCAGCACACTTCGTGTGAAGAAAGTGCAAAAACAGATGAAGGCCAGAGTTTGGTGCTCTGTTGACGGAATGACTATTTGTTATAGGTGAATAGTGTACAGTAGCTAGTCTACTATGACGTGTACACAAACATGGTATTGCGCATTGTTGCGGTCATGTCGGCGAGACTGTGCACAGCACGTTTACAGCAAGGCTTTGAATTCCTTGATAGTATCAGTGGATGCACACGTCTGTTTCCTTGTTGATGTTTAATTCAATAGGGAGGAGAAGAATTCGTGAAAATATTTTGATCAACTACAACTGGCATCCAGCAACATTTTTTATTCACTAGCATCAATAGGCTATATACCTATTTAATGTAGCAGAAGCATCTTGTATTACGTAATATTTAATGACAAACTGTTAATTGTGCTTTCAGATCGGTACATGGAAGAATTAAGCAATAAATATGTAGACAGACAGCAATTGGCTACTTGTAATTATGTACAACTAGTTGCGTAGCTGCGAGTGGAGTGACGTGTGGTTGAATTAATTCCCCGTAACAAATTCAGTTGACAGTGACGCGTGTTCTGTCCTTAGGAAAGAGCTTGGTCCTATAGCTAATAGCTTTCTAGTAGAAAACAATTGATTCACCAAAGAGACTTAATTCTAGCACATAAGTCACATTTGGGAAGCTGTAGTTAATTACATGCATAACATACAAGTTTTGAGTATCTGGCACATGGTATACGATATTAAGCCTGTACTATGTATTTACATAAGGAATAAAATTATACGAGAAAGTATGTAGGTTGTAGGTGAGACAGCTTCTACGTAATGTATAATATAGTAAACTCTAGATAATACCTGTCTCCATACATTAAGAGATTTCGGATCTGAGAATTTGCATTTCTCTTTCGTTTCTAGTGTGCATTTGCATTTTGCCGTTTGTTTTAAAATTCAATTAAGATTTCATTCCCAGAAGATAGAAGCATAGCGGCCTTTGACGTACATATCCATTTCATGTTATGTAGGAATTCGCTGTTAAAATTTGCACTTACAAGATGGGCGAGGAATTTTCTCCATGAAACGATCGTAGTGTGAATAATGATGGCATTTTCACATAAATTCTAGAAAGTAATAACGTTCTTTAACCAAACCATTGACAATTGCAATTAGCACTTAGAACATTATGTAACTACTAAGGAATGTAATTAAAATTGGATACGTTTGGTTTATAATTATGATGTAATAAATTTGAAGGTTGACAGACCACTTAAGCAACACTGACATATGTGATAGACTTCAAAGAGAGCTACGTAATATTTGCACGGCAATCGTGTAGCTGCTGCTGTAAAAATGCTGATAAAGACTTTCTCCCTAGCTAAAACCTCACATAGTAATTCAGCCACATGTGCTGCTACCCTTTAAACTAATATTTACACAGAGTTTAATACTTACTTCATGATGAAACGGCGTGTGGAACTTTTCGCATACAGCAAGTGAACGAAATGTGGAAACTAGCACTTCATAGCTTCCGTCTTCCGTCTGCTCCTATATATAAGGGGAAAGTGAAAGCGTACATTATGTGTGTAAGTGCAATAAGTGTGTAATATGAGTGAAAATTTGACTTTGAAGTTGTAAGTCAGTGTGGTCTAGTCTCAATGTCAGTCCATTATTGGCTGAGAAAGTTACTCGCTAGCAGCACACTGGAAATTGGCTAGAAAAACGTCCAACTAAGAAACTTACTTATATAATGAATTAGAAGTATAGTTAACGTGGGTTAACGGATACTAATGAGCATAGGAAAGAAAAAAGGGAGGGGAACGATCCGACTTCATAGCCCAACTGTACAAGTAAGTAATAGGCAATGGAGAGAGAAATGCATTCGCAAACATTTCTCTGCGGGCTTCGCATGTATAACATACGTAGAAAGCACCACCCACTACACGTAGGATATAGTGAGAGTTGACGGACACGCAGGCATGGGGCCAACCAAGTCCAATGCCAAGGCACACAGGGAATGGAAGGCGTGCAAAGTAAAAGTGAAAGAAACTACTAGTAAGTGACTGTAAGAAAGATGTTTGAAGAAGGGGAAAGGATGGAGTGGCTAAATGAGTGAGTGAGTTATATGAGCTGGTGAAGCGAAGAAATCTAATTCCCTCGGCAAGGATGAACGAAGACAGGAGAGGAAGTGAAAGCGAAGCCCATATTTCTCATAAATCATAATCAGGAACAGATTTCCATTCATGAATGAGTTGTAGTTGTGCTTTTGCCTCTCTCTCTCTCTCTGTGGTTCTGTTCTCGTTGGCTTTCTCCGGATCCGATGAGATATTATTGCAAACGCCTTCTCTCTCCTACCCACCTATACACTGTGTAATGTGTAATGTAAGTGTACATATTGCTACAGAATTTCCCTGTCCTATCCTGTCCTGTGTTTCAGCATAGTATTGCGTGTCTGCAGTCCTATATAAATACATATGTATAGTAGGTAGGTGGCTACTCATTTAACTGCACACAACTCAAGAGCTCCTTTCTCTCTGCACTTAAAGCATAGGAACGTAACGAGCAGTGAAAACCAGCCAACTTATTTACTCTCTACTATCTCTCCCCGTGTTCAACTGAATGCACTATACGGTGACGTACTTGGCATGTACCTAGATAACATATTGTCTACTTTAGTGCACGAAGATTGCTCACAGTCTACTTTCTCTCTCTTAATATTTAAGTGTCTAGCAGAGCGAGAGATTCTCTCTCTCTCTCTTGCTTTCTCTCCATCAGAAAGCTTTGACTGGGCCACACAGTGAAATATATGAAGAGTAAGAAACACTTGACCAAGTCACTGTGTATGCTCAGAGATTAATATTAGACCATCAAACAAAGGCGATAATTACAGAGAGAAAGCAGCTGAAAGTTTACATGCATTCAACAGCTGTCCTTAATAAGAGTAGAGCGGCGATGAGATGGGATGATGAAGCACACCTACTATTTATATGCATGCCTTTGTAAGTGTGAGCTCTAATGAATAGCTATCACCGCGTCAAACCCACCTCTCTTCCACTAATCTATGTATTCCCCCACCTACTAATATTCAAAAGCATACCTACGGTTTTTATTGCACAAAAATGTTAATGCGAAAGAGCTGCTCTACATTTTCTAAAAAGATAAAAGCCAGAGCAGAAATTTCGTCATCATCATTTTCGCTGAAAGTCTAGAAAGCTGGCATTCTTTGTGTCATAAAATATGCATGTATTATTTGTAATAGTTTTCTTAAGTATTTCTAGATAAGCACTTAGACGTGGATGTCGTGTTCACTCTCGTAATCTTAATGCGAGCGCGGAGGATGTTCAAATAACTGTTCTTAGTACGTAGCACCTTATGGCTAACAGGGGAAAGGGGTACTAACTACTACATGAAAGTGTACTGCGTCTGATTTAAGAGCAGCGCTGTTTTTGTCGTGAGAAAATCATAAGTTCGTTTTAATGTGTCTCTAATTCTCATCTAAATTACTTAAAATGCCGTGAGCAGGATGCTCTTATAAATTTCTCTGCGCAATAAAGCCAAGAGTCCATCGAGTAAAAAGTCAGATAAAGACGCTGTGAGCGGGATCACCTACGAGTAGGAACAAAAAAACGAAATCTCATTTATCACGTACTTTACGTTCTTATTAACTTATTGTTTGTCAGAGGGAAGGAGCGAAAACGGCACTACTTACTTTTACTCGTGTGTGCAAAGACGTAGACATACACCATTAGTATAGCTACACACAAAAAGTCAGCATAGAGAAAGTCTCTGTATGCCAGGCGCCAGACTGCTCCCTCCCTACTCACTTTCTCCACTTTCTCTCAAGCTGATTTTAGGCAGAAAAAATAATTTCTTTGTATGCAAGTCATACTTAGATCTCTGAATCTTTACGAAGCTCCTTACTCCAGTGTATTGGCAATTGGTGTTTACTCGCTCGTTCACTTTCTCTTTGTATAGCACTAGAGCTCCTGTGAAAGTGGGCTTGAAGTGAGCAAAGCACTAGTACTTACCTACAATAGATCTCTGAAGAATACAGCAAATAATGTTCAGGAGAAAAACTATTGTTCTTTTACTTTCACAAAGGTCAGAGCAGATGTACTGCAAGTCTGAATGCCAACTCTATGGTTTTTCCTGTGGTCGTTATGATGGCAATTATTTTGAATGAGCAGCATCTCCCCTGCTCTCACTGCAAAAACTTTGTAACTTGCTAATGGTAATGTCCTGTGGCTTTGCACATATTTTATTTCAAGGAAAATCTTTGCATATTAATTCTCTACATGACAGTATATAGGCTACCCCCTTCCCATCCACTCTTTGCCTCCTCACCCACACAATTCATGTGTCACTTCTGTCCAAACTTTTAATTCGACTTTCTCCATAACCTATATATACTAGCTGTGACATGAAATGAGGAAATACAACGTGCAGCCCACACACAAGAACACACGTTGCAGCGGCCCACATTCCCTTGGCTGTACTTTGAGAAAAGTAAAGAATACTTTTCCATTTTATCTCGATTAGCTCGCTTACATGTATCTCTGTCGCTGTCGTCGTATCTGGAAACACTATTAATATATATAAGCGCTTGCTGCTTCCCTTTCACTTGTGCAATCCATCCGGCACAGCTCCCCAAAGAGACGGACAAAATTCTAGTCATCTGTAAATGCGTCTTTACTCATTTAACACACATACATACATACATAGTTACATAACACCCCTAATAAGATCCAAGTCGTCCTCTAGAGTTGGGAACCACATAAAATCTTCAATGTCGTTCCGATTTCACTTTGGAAAATTTTCTACAGATTCCCTTTCCCCTCTCACATCCTAAAATACAAGCAATTTGTCGTCTTGAGAAATCTGCATTGTTCTTCACGCTTTAATCTCTTTCTATAAAAAGAGTGAAAGCAATGTTTTCAGCTTGTTTCCCCGTGTGCTCCAGTTTTATTCCTTTGTGTGTATTTCAAACTAAGCTCTTTCTCGTCTCTTGTCATTCCTGTCTTAGCATGGCTTACCCTGTGTAATATTGTTTCATTTCATTTGATGCTCAGTGCATTTGTCGCCTTCCCTCAAGTCGAAACTAAAGGATCCCACCTCTAACATTGTGCACTGTGTGAATAAATACGACAGGGAAGAAGAATAGGACTGAAAGACACAAGACTAAAGAATCCAAGTCTACAAGATATCTCCATTCTGAACTAAAACTAGAGAAAAAGAGGGAGTCAAGTTAACGGGAATTAAATGTAATTGTCAAGAGAGTCACCGAAGAGACTGGAGAAATGTCACTTTGTGGAGACTCCCTGTCACCTGGCCTATTTCCGAGACCAATCACAACTTTTATCATTCAATTTAATTTCATCTACAGTTCTAACTTCAGTTTAGTTTACTAAAGTCACTGAATGCTCCCCAAACCGTTCACTACCACCAAGCACAACTCCAATGGAAAGGTTACGTAGCATTAAACTTGAGATAAGAGTCCCCCCTATATATGCTTTAGCTCGCTCGGCTAAAAGTATTTCCAGCATAGAAGTATATGTAAAAGTGTGACAGTCAGCCAAAATGACTGTGCTAACAATAAGACGAACATCTCACACACACACAGAGAGAGAAAGAGAAAGAGAAAGCAGTAGATAGGACGACAGCACAACTTGAGTCGTTGACGTAATTCGAATTCGCAGAGCTGGCTGTAATGAAAGATACGCGAGCAGAAGACAGTCGACAGCCAAGCCACCAAAAGACCAGCACCAAGCATATTATGTTAGTGTAAAATTGATCTGACTCCGAACACACCATATATTTATATAGGATCAAAACGAGAAGAAAAGAGAAAAAGAGTGAAATAACTGGCACACACACACAGAGAGAAAGCATAACGGCTTCTGTAACACTTCTCATGGCCAGTGCCTACCTTCTCAGTAAATGCTTCTATAGCCACTAAAGTAACAGCCGCAAAACGTTTTGGCCTTATTTTTACTGTTTGATGATCACTTGGTTTCGTGCTCGGCAAGAGTCACATATAAAGGATTTCCCAATTGTCTTTTCCACCGACAACGGAGGAAATGAAATCGTCCAGACCAGACTGCTCTTCTCCTTACAATACTTATATATATATATTTCTTGTATGCTGAAGGGTGGCACAGTATGGGCTAGCGATACCGTATGTACATACATATTACATATAGATGTACGTAAGGGATACATAATAAGTACTACGTACACACACACACACACACACACACGAGAGTAGGACTTGCAGACTTTATTTCCACCGATAAGTACACTACAGACAGATACTCTCAACTCCACTCAACGCCGTTTTATCGAAAGTTGACCTACGAAGCGTACATCCGAGCTTATGCTCTTTGTTTTTCGATGAGCTTTTTCAGATAGTTTCTCGAGTATTAACCTCCTTTCTCATCTTCTTCTTCTCTCTCTCTCCCTTTTCTATAATCTATCTGTGTACTCGAAGACGAGTGTGGACTGTGTAGTTCGTGAACAGAACGCATTCTAAGGATATTCTCTAGAATAAAGTTACCAGTCACTTTCCCCTCTTTCTCTCTCTCTATCTCTATCTGTGTACACGTTTCCATTCCGAAACTCTCCACTACTCACTACTACCTTCAAACAGATACGAACTCGATTTCCCCATCTTTTCTCTAAAAGAAACAAGGGCCGAGTGAAAAACAGGTTATGGCGATATGAAAGTGGCAACATAAGAGAAAGCAAGAGAGAAAGAGAGCGACCGAGCTGATCTCTATCTCTTACTATGTGATGTGATTATTGATGACAGTTTCCCCTTGTATGTTGTCTCTGGTGCACTCGAAGCTCGACTGACCTGACCCCACAACCTGCCACAATATTATAACTCGCACTTTACCTACCCCGCCAACCAATAACTTTCTCCTCTGGTCTCTAAAACTGTCTTTTATGATCAGCTAGCCCCTACACACTCACCTCCAATGCTAACACAACATTGTGGCAACGGAAAAGTTAATTTATATGAGAGCACACAGTAGTGACAGTGCAAAAGAACAGAACAGAACAAAGGACCAAAGCCCAATCATTTTCTTGTCTCAATTTTGTCATCACGATGACTCGTGTGGTCGTTTAGATGAGTGTTTCATTTTCATTCTCTCTGTCCTTTCTCATATTTGATATGTGACCTGCTCGCCATGACAAACACTCTGCCGTACAACTTTCCATCTATTTTTATATTTTCATTTTTCTATCCCACTGTACATGAATATAGGACTGTTCTTGAAATGCAACTAGAATATAGATTCGGATGCGTACTGCTCCCACTCGCCTATATATGTACATAATACACGTACTGTCTTTATTACAGTTACAGACAGCAGCAGCAGCAGCAGCGACAGCACTCTTTTGTCCTCCCCACACCACCACCATCACGCCACAGGCCCTTTATAGGGAAATCTCTAAATATTCTATAGGACACATTGCACAGCACAGGACGACCAAGCCCGGACCAAGAACGACAAGTTGTTCATTAGTGGCAAGACAGGTTTCTCTCCGCTCCCACTCTTAGGCAAAGCACGTTTGCAATAGTCCACCACTCTCGTTGACTACCTTCA
>JABASC010000703.1:0-33358 GCA_019776185.1 Plutomurus gul | reverse complement strand
CACGTAGTTTATGGACGTTCCCTATGGTAGTGCAATCTTAATGAATCACACGGTTGAAAAACTAACAATAAGTGTAGACGATTTGAATGCACTTTTTTATGAACAATACAAAACATCGTTCTAAATTGCGCATTTGCGGCGTATTTGCTCCCCAAAAGGGGAGTAATTTTCGAGCTTTTGGACAAATTACAGGACTTCAAATTAATAATTACATTGACAGTTTGAAATTGCATAGTTGCACATTTCCCCTAAAATTATAAATTACTTTCATGTAATTTAATTGTTATAATTTGGCATCTATCAAAAAAAAATGTATCTCTCCACGGCACATTTACTCCCCAAATGGTGGACTAGTTCCATATAAGATATCTACCAATGTAAAAATGGTAATGTAAAAGTGTGTATGTAGACAACAGGTAATATTATTATCAGTAATAATTGCTAATGCAGGCAGTGTGCAAAGTGCGAGACTCATTTGAAAATCTCCGATACCTTTTTCAACGTGACTTGTTGTGGTGGGTTGTACTCTGAAGAAATGCGGACTGAACAAACGCATGGACGATGTTGACTACTTATACTATCGTCAAGATATCTCGGAACTTCACATATTTAAGTTTAAAAATACACCAATAAATTAAATTGTTACATACACATCCGAGAATAACATTACTTTCTGCGGTGATATGTGGTACATAGAATGAGTTGAACCATTTTTTAAGTCAGATTTCCACAGGATGCACTCTTAATCATAACAGGATGTCATATACTTGTGCTTTATAGAAAATATTCACATTATATGAAAATATTACAAAAAAATGCAATTATTCGGCTTTTTTATTTCAACGTGTAGGACATTATTTTAAACAATGTAGTGTACGAACAATGTGTGGAAAAGAATGCTAGGATTGGAAATCGTACCTATAGATACATGAAACAAAGCTTTCACGAACGTCACCTTCACGATATCAAGCCAATATTTGTCAAACAGACGTAGGTTAGCTGAGTAAAGTGAAGAATATTGTGAAGCATTGTACATTATGCTGGGCTCAGCTTCTCTTCTTTGGCCACTTTTCGTAGAGAGTAAGTTGATTCTTAAGCTCCGTGGCCTATTATAAAGAGAAAGCGGAGAACAATGATGTGAAGAGGATAAATGAAGAACGAGCCTACGACATGGACCGAAATCGAATAAGTACATAGCGGTCTTTGTGGCTGGCCACTTTATTGCAGCAAAACGGTATTAAACTTACATAAGGTTCCATCATGAATTATTCCCTACTAAACATGAATTTCGAATTGATTTCTTTGCTCCACTCACTCAGTCAGCAGGAGCATCACATCACTAACCATCACATCCCTTTTCTCTGTAAGATACGGACGGTCCACGTAGAAATAAATGGAAAGCCTGTACCAGAGAGCAGTACAAGGTTCTCTTGAGTGAGTGGTTCCGCAAAAATACTGAAAAGTCTGTTGAGAAACTTTAATTCAGTCAGTAGTAGTCGAGCATTTCGTCCTTTCATCTATTGCCTCTGCCGCACAGTACTGGTGCTACGTATGTCCAAGATGAGTAAGTGCATAATGTAAGTAAAGGGTAAGACTCTTGCAGTTGGCCACCACCCTGCTTTACTATACGCAGTGTACTACATAAATGTATGGACTATCGGTTCACTTGGCTTAGCTTAACTTATCTTCATGACTTGGACTGGGAAGTTTTCTGCAAATTCAAGGCAATTGTGCTGGAGAACTCTGTAAATGTTCTCAGTACGTATACGTACGGAAATTTACCAATTGAAATAAGAAACCAACGCTTTGAATGTAAAGTAACGCTAATGCAAAGTATTAGTGGTACTGTATAAGTCGAATGAGATGATGGACAAACTGCACAATGTTCATATTGCCATTACACAATTGCGACTAGTCTGTGCTCTCTAATGGAAAATTTTAAATACGAATTACGAGTTTAGGCATATGTAACATAACATCATTATATTGTTGATCTTACTTCAGATGCTCTGTAATTTAACAGAGAGAGTTTTAGATGGACGCTGTTGCGAAGCATCGGTCAACATATCATAACTTTTCTCCATTGAAAAATAATACATGGAAATTGAAACTGTGCAAATATGTTTGCGAAGTTGATACGCTTCTTTACAGAATTATTTCGTCCATCAATGTTGTTAACAACCGCTAGATACTCTCGAAATTTCCTACAGATCATTCAGTCTCATTCCCATTTAAAGTATTTGCTTTTATTTAAAGTGATTCTGTTTTATATTCATACTACCAGCTTGATTAGTCTGCAGTCTGCAGTAAACGAATATATCTCTGCATGTGGGTAAATGAAAATTATGCTGTATTACAAATATATGTATGTAAAATTGAATAAATTCGATTGCCATAAAAACACCATTTTACACAAAAGCGTTCCACTAATAAAGGATTCAGCCTGTTATAGAAGCTAAACCCAATATTGGTTGTTTAATGATAATGAAGTCAAATTAATATGTTCAAGTAGAATCAACTTTTTGTTTTCACAAAATGAACTTTGTAAAATAGCCAATTTTCTTTTTTAAACCAGAATTTGTTGTTTGTATAATTCTTGTACAAATGCGGCTTTTTCAATAGCTAAGATCATAAAAGTGGAGGTATTCTAGTTTTCGCATTTCATTCACAAATGTGAGGTAGGCATATACAGAGTATTAATGTATTATTGTTCACATGAAATCAATTTTGATTGTGGAATTAGATTCATTGGCTCATGCTTTGATGGAGATTGTTCTATTCTTGATGGCATGTCAATTTCTTTCATTAAAACAAATTTAGTTCAACTACTATCATGCTTTATCACAGCTTCGACTGCATCTGCATCGCAGAGGTCTCACATTTTACTAGATACTAAAGGCTAAACACTAATTTTTGACCACACTTCACAATAATGATTTTGAACTTATTTCCGATCTACATCAAGTTATCCGTTATCCACTCTTTCTCCTACTTTGATTTATCTAATACAAGTATAAAACATTTCTATGAATATTGTTCTCATCGTTCATTAATATTCGTACGCTAATGTCATGTCACAAATCAGCACAAGTTGAAATTGAAATGTAAAGAATTGCAACCGTTCTAATTGTAAAATGGTGCACAGGTAATTGTATCGAGGTCAGATAGATAAGATTTACTACATTTCTATAATTACTCTCTAATTCTAGCAGTGCAGTGTTGCACTTGCATTTATCACTTATTGTTCAGTTTTTCTCTCAAACACTCACTATCACACACTAAAATATTACACTATCCCTTAGCTGTCTTAGTTGTTCAAAATCGTGTGCAATAGGTGGCAAGTTTTGTATTCGAGAACTTTTGAAACAGTATTCTACATAGGTTTAATTGTTCAGTCATAAAACGATGAACTCAATTTAAAAAAATTTATATCTGCATCTTCCTTCTCAACAGTTATTAAAACATCCTGAAATTTGTCAAGTAGCAGCATTAATTGGGATCTTCTAACATTTTCTCTGTACATTATTTCTTCTAAATGAAAGTTTCCTGTAAAATATTTCGATAATTTTGAAAACATATTAATATCCTGTATGGAAATGGGAGATTTTATCATTGCCACTGATCTCTTCACTGCGTCATTCAATTCTGAGAGAGTTCCTTTAAAATTGTCTAACTGTACGACGGTTTCTTCATTATTATTATTCTTTTGCGCTTTTTCTGCACCATCATTATCTCTTTCCGGTGCTCTGACATTTTCACTTTGAAGGACCCGATCGTTTTCTGAATTTTGTTCAGATTCTACTGTAGTGGGTAATGGACTAGCACGCACTTCATCTGTAGTTGTTTCCGAAAACGAGTCACTAACAGTGGCATCATCCTCTTCGTCGTGATAAGCTCTAACATTAGCACTGAGGTTTAGACTTATATCGGGATCAACATTTACTGTTAGATTATCTAGTCCGGTTGTAGTTCCACGGCCGTCCAGATATGTGAGGAGATACACATAAATATGCAACTGAATGATTATTCTGTTCTTCAGCAGCCATGTTACGAGACGCACCAATTCAGTTTGAGCGTAAGTACCCCCTGGACGAATAAAGAAATGTTTTAATGTATTCAAGTACAAAAGTTATACTATGCCGATTTAAATTAGAAATTTTAACGCCCACCCAAAACAGGACTGTTCCGTTCTCCTAAAGCCATCGGTAAAGAAAAATCAGCCAACGTTTGTGACAGTGAAACACCTGGGAATACGTCCGAAAACGCTTCGGCCAATTCTGATGATGTGAGGGGTGCATCAGGTGCATTAACATATACATTAGACTCACACATTGGATAAATCACCGTTGCATGTGCCCAGTATACTAAATGGGATGCTATTTCAACTACTTGCGATAGCGTCAAGTCAGCATCCGCTGCCATTGTCTGCAAACTGTTCAGAGGCGAATAAACTTGTAGTAACCGTGGAACTGTCGAAGAGGAGTCCAACCACAAAGTAGCCCGAAGATCTTCAATTTCAACCAACAAAAGAATAGTGTGGTATGGTCGTATTGCCTCTAAGCATTTATGAATGGATTCTGGCTCCACCAAAGGAGCATGTGTTCGAAATCTGTTCATCAAGCCAGACAATTGTTATTCACAACAAAAAAAAAGCATTTTCAGATAATTTAATAAAAATAATGTGTATCATTGTGTGTGTGTGTGTATTACATATCAAGTAAATACGTCTTCTTTTTCACTTACGGTAAATAGTGTATCCGATGAGGAAGACAAAAACTTATTTGAACCCAGTTGTTGATCTAAATGTCAACATTATACAATTATGCATACATTTACTTAAAGTTAGTATGGAAATGAAAATATTTCAGAAACCTTAACAAAAGTGTATCCTGTCTGACAAACATCATCATATACCCTCTTCAGCAGTTCAGCAAGTTTACTTCTAGTCATTATATCGTTGTACAGTTTTTCTACAATGTAATCATCATCCTCTGTAGTATATTCTGTTTGTTCCGCACACGCTTCATCGTGGGTTGAAATAATTAACTTCATTTCTTTACTTAGAAACCCGCATCTATATTCTTCATGGCGCAGCCCAATTCCAAGTCTTTTACTCAAATCATAAAAACATTTTACTATTGAATGACTTACTACTGCGTTAAGACAGAACACAATGTGGAATAGTTTGATTGATGTCTGGGAGCTGCAATTTATTAAAAATGTCTTAATCATCGAATTACACAACAGGATAAAAGACATTTCACCTTCTGTCAACAGTTTCTGCTACTAATAGTTAAGTGCATTGCTCAGATAAAATGTAGGTGTATATTTTAATGTTAATTTACATTGAGTTTACGGGCCTGACATCCTTCGGATTGTGCATAAGAGTAGGGTGTCCAACAAATCTTACGTCATTTAGTTTCAGTTCGAATTTTCTTTCCGACAGCTCCGAACTAACAGCTAACAGATTACTCATATCTAAAAAAATGTAAGCTTAACATTAGTATCCAATACGTGTCTTTTGATGTACAAACAAAATAAAATTTATAAGAAAGCGAATTAAATATTTTACTTTATCTTTATCTTTACCTTTATCGCTGAGTTCCCCCAACATTTCATTTCCTGACGGAGAAAACTTTTTACTAGATTTCTCGAGTAGATTATTTCCACTTATACATAATTCCTCACTCTTGGACAATGAGTAAGGATTTCTCCTTCTTGCTGGTGGTGATGTTCGAGAAGTTTTCCTGGATTTTGACGTTGATCCTGTCCCAACTCCTAAATATTCTGCACTTTCAGGGGACTGAAACACACTGGAATTAGGATTATTATGAGGAGGAAACAAAAACACAGACTTTTTAGTTAGAGGAGTAGATGACAACGATGGGACTGGTGTGCTCGATATGTTTATGGAACTACTCGATTTATCTCTATCTAATTCTGTAGATTTACTAATTCCGGGACCCTTGTAAGGGTACCGAAAGAGTAACCGATCACCTTTACTCCCGTTCTTTACTAATATTATGCACAAAGGGTTTACGATGTTCTTTGTCGGTTGCTCCATATTTTTGTAGATATGTATTTGTTTAGCAGCAAAATGAGTGGCCTATACTTTTAGTCAAGAAACACTTGAATATTTAAATATAATGTGAAGATTTATGTAATATTGTCAATTATTGTAGAGTGAGATGAACTTGTAAGAACACGAATGTAATGTAATTTGTAATTTATACAATCACTGCAGAAGTTTCTCAGTTCAGATATTCCCGCAAAATGTCGACTCCTTGTATTCACAAGAATCTTTCGCACGTCATCTTTCACATCTCACGTTCGCAGTTTCGCGTATAAATAAAGCCCAATGATGTTTGATTTTGATTTTATTTTGCATAAGGAACACATCATACATGTACCGACTACAAATAATATTCTTTTTGAAACACAAGTGTGAAGTGTACAATATATTGATAACCCCTTGAATCAAAAAGTAGGGATAACAGGATAATAAGTAATTTACTATTATGTAAGTTAACAGGATAATAAGTAATTTACTATATGTAAGTTGAGGTAATTTACTGGAAATGGATACAAAAGTGCTTGCGTTATGTAGAATGTGGTTTTATACATTTGGATATAGAGATTTGACATCAAATAAATTAGAGAAAAATACTTCGGAGCTCGGAAGTCATCATTGTGCTTATTTTGTGTAGCTGTACACACTTTACTTAAAGTAGTGCTTAAATCCTTTTCTGTGGATCGGATAGATCCTCTAATATTTACTTATTTCGAAACTGATGCTTCATCTGTTGAAGTAATGCCTTCATCTCATCACAACCAAAGTCACATAAAAAAGCATTTAAACAAACTAAAGTTTTAGATCCTCCAAGGGAATAGACACAGTGAACAAACTATCATCTTGTCCTGTTTCATTGAGATTGTATTGAAGTGACTTGAGAGGATAGTGCGATGTTGGCGACAAAGGTGGTGTGGAGACTGAACCATATTCTTTAATTGGAGACTGTGCAGCATCCTGAGGACTTTTACTCCTTTGACTTGTAAATGAACCCGTTTGTTTTAATTGGTTCCGGAAATTTGTGTTGAACGAACTCCGATGAGTTGCTGTTGAAACGCCAGCATTGTAAAATGAGCTTTTCTTCCTGGAAAGTGTTCTTGTCGAATTGGCGGATCGACGTGTTGCAAACCTGCGATATTCCCGACGAATAGCTTCTCTTACATCAGAACTTATAAAACAGTATAAGATTGACACAAATATTCCCTGAAAGCAATAATAAGATAGCTGTAATATAAAGGATCCAATAATAAATGAAGTATTATGCTCAAATGGTCTTTAACTAGTATGAAACGTGTACCAAAAAACTAATAAATAAAACTAGGTTACTAAGTGTCAACTTATAAAGTGTTAGGTTTTAGGTAGTACTCAAATGGGACACTACTGGTCACTTGTTTTTCTCATTTTAAAAAGTTTCAATGGTACAATTGCGTCTAGGTTTCACTCGCTGGAGGATTGTTTGATTGGACAGTGTTTACCTCATTATATATACATATGCGCATGATGTGACAAAACCAACGAATCCGCGGAATTTATGTAAACATTAGAAACCTTGGGTGACAAGTGACAATTACTACACAAAGACACGTTCGATTATTGTTGATTCTGACAAAGCTACTCTTGTTGACGTGCTCCACCTTTGACGTGTGCATGACGCACAATTAAAAGTATAGTCTGGATTGGATAAACATATGAAGTTTGAAAGATTTCAATTATTTATCACACCATAAAACAATTTATACCTGGGACGATTGAAAAACTGTGTTTAGAATGACAAACATCTTCTTGTATTGTCCTCCAGGGTTGTAGAGAAATAGCAAATTGTTGATGCCAAGCAAGGGGAAGAGAATTGCCGTTGCCTTTACTGCTCGCCTGTTTAGATGAATAACGAGAAAAGATTCATCAATTGTATACATAGTCATCAGTATCGTCATGTTAGTATTATCTACGATTAACAGCATGCAGTTAATACATTTTTTAACTACTGCCTACAAAAAGCGAGCGAGCGAATGTTCTCACCACTTTCTCCCATCAATTCTCAACTCTACACACTCACACTCACACAGCACAACATTAGAGATTGTACGATGGAAAAATTGACCCATGGGTTTGAATTTTTTGTAGGTTTTGGGATATTTAGATGGTAAAAAAGGCATAGAACTTCATAATGGTTTTGGTTTATTTAAGGTCCCTTTTCATGAAAACCGTGAAAAAGAATCAGGATCATGTAACATTTGACTGTTCATATGTGAAGCGACAATCAACATGTGCACAAACGTTCCAGCACGCAAAAAGTTAGCCGATAGCTCAAAGCAAGCATCAAGATACCTAGATGTACACGTCATGAAAGAATTAGAATAATATGTATTTGTGTCGTGAGTTTATCGCCTGTCAGGTAATTTTTGGTTTTTTCCTGAGCACAAAATGTGAATTTTTCCATTCACTGCTTTGGCGAAGAAAAGTTGAATTTCTCTTTAAAATTTTAACAAGGCTTCGGATTGCAGGGTCTAACACATTTGTTAATTATACCAATCGAAGGATACATTCATCCTCTATATGTTTAACACTCACAATTTCACAATTTTTGTGCTTTCCAAATAAAACGAATATCTAATAAGGCACTTCGAAATACGCTAAATGAAAACATAAAATGAAATTGCGAGTGATAAACATTGTAGCGGACGAATGTGTCTTTCGATTAGTAAATTAAACTAATTTATCAGACCTTGAAATCCGAAGCCTTGTTAAAAATGAAATTGTCATTTTTACACATGTGGTGTAAGGAGAAAAACACCGAAAACTGCATGAAGACGAGTCTTAATGAAAAAATTAGGCAAAAAACCTTCCCAAACCTACGATCCAAAAAGGCAGGGACACAAACCTTTGTGGTTTGAGCCGAGCACGAGCACTCAAAGAATTTATGCGTAGCGAAAGCCCTAGTTTGCACTATAATCTCCTACAATGTTGTTCTTCTCTATCCTTTGGTGAGCGTGTTCGGATCTTCTTCGCCTTCAATGTAAACGCTAAACATATTGTACCATGACTGTGCTGTCGGCGGAATAATTAAGGAGAATTGACCTTCACATGTTGTAGATATATAAACACGATTTTGCACTCAATTTTGATTTGATTTGACTGCAATTGTAGCGTAGTATTAAAGTACTCAAGTACTGCTCGAGCTTTTTAGAACTACAATTTCCAAAAGAGATAATTTCCCATTTTCCCCAAATTCCCACCTTTGAAATTTCCTATTTAAACCCTGGCAGTGGGCTTGCAGCAGAACTACTGAATAAATACAAGTCCAGTGCATGAATTATTTAGTTTCTCACTCACAAGTGTTGTCAGTGCAAGCGCTAGTTAAGTGTACATTTTCCGAATTTCAACATCAAGTTGCAGTGTGTGGGATGCCTAACTGTCTATGAGCGAAACAGCAGGAACTGCACATTATCAATTAGAAGGAAAATTAAAAATTAATTACCAAATATTTTCCTTCGCTCTTTAATGATAAGGATTTAATGATACGTACGCCTTAATATGAAAGCTACTTATTTGCATGCACAATGGTGCACACAAGTTTTTGCATTCGTTAATTCAATTACTACGCAAATAAGCTAGTTGTTCAGCCGCAAACATTAGATACATATGAAACTAAATTTCAACATAAACGAACAACGCTTCTCTGTACCTTTTTAAAATTTTAGGCATCATCGAACAGCAGGCCCAACACCTATTAAAGCGAATGTAAAAAGTACGATTTGCATTGGGTTTTAAAAATATTTTAATATAGAGACATACATATTAATAAAGACATCTAAGTAATAAAATTACACGTGACAACAAAATTTCTATATATAAAGCAAAGAGTCAGAAGAAAAGTAATTCAAAATTCTAAGGTAAATCGGAGTTATTTATTTATAGGTACAATGCACTGTACAACAGAAAAAAGTTACACAATACAGATTACTTTGTTTCCACTGTCAAATATGACAGATTTCTAAAGAAATTCCAGAAACATTGGACGAGTATCTACAATCTACAGGCCGATTTTGTCGGCAATCTTCTAACATCTAAAAGAAGCATATCATTATAAATTACATACAAACTGAATTCCTTCAAGCGTCTAAAAAAAGTACTTTTTCTCTCGACTCCAACTTTTTCATTCAATATTGTGCTTTCTGAGAGCTCTTAGACAAGCATCAGTAAACATGACAAATGAATTTCACCGATAGCTACGATCAACGTAACGAATGCAAAACTTTACTTGAGTACTACAACGAGTATAACACCATTGCTTTTATAAAGTTAAAAATACAAAGCTATATGTAAGAAATACTTACCGAAACTGCTCTGAGTCTGTCGAAGTGTTGGCCAATTGAATTTTTGTTAGTAGTATCCGCATAATGTTAACGAGAAACAGCAAATTAATCTGTTCAAGTACAAAATCATGGTATATATTACTACACTCCGAACCAATGACTGAAGTGAATAATAAAACGAAAATGCAAAAATTTACATAAATGGTACATTCTAAGATTTGAATTGTTTTACACAATTTTATAATGTGCTATTATTTTTATTGTGAAAGTGTTACTGTACCTATAACATGACTTTTATTTCACTCTTCCCTGACATAAAGCTACATTATGTATAAGAAATAAATAATGCTAAAATCGTCTCATAATCTACATAGTAAAGCAGTACGCGTAATAAGTACATAACCACTCGCCAACACATCACAATCAGTTTTCTCATATTTGACTTTCTATTCAACGATCGATGTTGCATCTGCCATTCTTCCTACTTTTCACTCAAATGAGTATTTAATACCATCTCGAAACAACTTTGAAGTCCACAAAATCCGTTTCATTCTCAACTGTGTTCTACATTGTCTGTACACATTTCGTTTGAAGTTTGAATCAGTCCGACTTTACCAACTTGGTAAAAATTCAAAGAGTGAAACATGTTTGAGAAAGGCTACAAAAAGGAAATTTTGAGGAATCCCAATCCTTAAGTTGGTTCAACGAATCCAAATCGCAGCATTTTTAGCAACTTTTTTAAAAGTACTTAATATACTTTTTCAAGCCTCTGAATAAATCTCGGTGCGACAGAAAGGATTGCGGAAAGAGCCAAGGAGCGAGTTGGAGTCAAGTCTGAATTTGAGTCATTACGGAATAGTTTTACTATTCTATGGTGAATTCTCCGAAACAACACTGATGTATGTACACGTGTAAGTGCTGTGGAAGGAATAAAATTAAATATAAGCTTAAATTAGTGGCTAACTAGGTTACAAACGTTAAGTACAATTACATTTTAAAATTTTACCACTAATTGATTGTCCATTTCTACCACCCATTTTAACCGGGTGGCAAAACCCATCCGGAAAACTGCTTTGAACAATAATGTTATGATACCTTGTAAAGTTTCGACTTTCGACTGTCGTGTGGATGTGCTTGCTCAATGGCAACAATAGTTTTGAGAAAGTCATTCTATGGTATAACATTAACATTATGCACATCCATATTCATTCATTTAGGTGAAAGTCTGCAATTTACATACAAGACCATAGTGGAATGCAGCACTTTACAATAAGACCCAGGGAAACTGTCTTAATCCGTGTGGTCTTCACTAAACTTCACACGGTATGTGCGAAGTATACGAAGACAATATTAATTCAACATCATTAGCAGCCATATAATTTCCCATTGAAGCGGAATTTCTTCCTTAAGGTCCTGTTATTTTAGACGGCAAAAAGTTGTAGTCCGTTGCTCTCTCTTTCGCTCCGCTATAATTACGATTTTCCAGTCGAAACGTTACAATAGGCTAATTAAAGTACTAAATCATGAATCGCTGACTTTACACCAGAACCCAACCTCAGGACGATTTACATTAACACGGAAGTTTCTGTTTCTCATTTCAGTAATCGATCTTACATTTACGCAGCATATGACTGCCTGCCTCTATTGCCCTCCCCTAATCTGTGTACACAAAAACGACACTTGCACTCGTAATAATATTGGGTGTATCTGTAATCTGTATCTATTTACTTCATGTATAGCTCCTTAGTTGCTTGTGTTTTGATGTTGGTATTAGTATATACCTGAGTAGAAACACTGCACCAGAATCCACAATCCTTTGTAACCCAAAATGCATAATGCATACTTGTCGTAACTCAATAGTGGAATGAAGGATTTCGTCTCACCAAAAGGGCAAAAATCATTGGACCCATAAGTATCCAGATGTAAGGGAGATCACTGTAGTTTTTCCAGCACTTGACAGGGTGTTGAGTTTCCATGCTGGCAGCCCAGGCTCCGATCAAAATCAACGGCAGCACTGCAAAAGGAAAATAATCATTAAATCCTACAGAAAACAGACACTTGAATTCACAGACATACTGGTGCTTCTTGTGTTAAGTGTTTTCACGATTCGTTTCAAGCTCGATTTAACGTGAAAATCAATACAGTACACTACCACGATATGAGATATACTTTCCACATTCACCGAAGAATTTTGTTTCGTGTCGTTGCCATAATATAATAACACTAATCTAACCAGAAGACAGTGGTGACTCAATCAAGCTTTATATTTGCACAGGATGCGGATAAGTTAAGCGTGCATTTTTCATGTTTGTCGGCAGTTGTGATTACGAACAAAAAATTGTAATCATTTAAAATTACCCCAGGCTACCGAAGCCAAACTTTATGGTTCCGTGCGAGTGCTTTAATGGGATTAGGACTTTAGGACACTACTTCACTACGTTAATCTTTTGGAAGCAGACTTTTTGTAGGACAATCATGCTCCTACTTTTAGTACACACTGCACTGCAAAAGAAACAAAAGGCTAATTGTGAACTCTTTGGTCCCACTTTAGCCAATTACTGTAACTGTCAGTTATTATCCTCTACTTTTATCTAGTGAAACTATTGGCTCCATACATAATGCTATTGACAATCACCCGACCCGTTTGAGGCACTTCAAAAGTTTGGAAGCTCAGACGACAGAAAGTGTCATTTCAACGAGAATAAGTTCTGCTTTACAAAAAGTATCTTGTACTAATGGAAGACGCAAAAGTTTCTGTGCATCTTAAAATGAATGATTGCTGACATTACTTTCTTTAATATAATAATAGTATAGACATATAATATGTCTATATACTATTATGATTATGAAGTACATGAGTACTGCAGACTATTTCCGTCAAAATTTCCATCAAAATAAGAGTAATTGTGGTTTAATTGATTTAAACGGTCGTCTATAAGTATTCTAAGAGCACGTGGGTAGAAGTTGTCGGATGTTCTCCTAATCTCTTATATTAGAAGGGTATATTTAGGAAGAAGGAGTATACCTATGTATGTATAACATGTGACATGTCGCGAAAGAATGGATTCCGGTTGAGACAGAGTAGGTGTGACGATAGGGTTGACGATAATGAATTACATTTCAAAAATAAATGGTTGGTCTCATAAACAATTTTTGTTGTTTCACACACTTTATACTTTTTCCCCGGCTTACCAACAAACTCCTAGGACTAGTATTTCCCAATTGTAATTAGTCTGGCGATATGCAGACCTTTTAAAATATGCAGTCGCTTACCGTACTGTCATTGCCCAATGCGAATTAAATAGATTGGCAAACACGCACGGAAACTAAATTTATGTAAATAAACTGTGTTTCTAAGAGAAGAGCATACATTATGAGACCCCAACCAGAAGTCGGCGTGGAAAATTTCCCACGAATCATGAGATGCAGTTAATGACCAACAAATAAATTACCGTACCAGTTTACATTCATTCGTAAACTAGCAAAACAATTCTTTTTTGTTTCATTTAGTTTACTTTCTTAACCTTAATTAATTACAAACTGACCTCTCTGCCCAGACCCACGTCACATTTCGTTTATCGAATTTTTTTATCGATGCTAAATTTTGTAACTTCAATTCATCTCAATGAAAAATATCATTTGCATAATAAAACCTTCGCTAATAAAATGTTGCACCAATGTTAAAAGTTAATGTGCAGCACTATGACATATGTAGAGCATATTTACCTCTAACAAGTACAATAATTAATATCAAAAACTTGTTAATTCTTCGGAATTATACAGTACTAATAATAAGCATTCGAGGTAGAAATCAAATCTCCACTGCTTCTCACCCTGCGAGCGGTTATTAGAGTAATGACTCACCGCTCCAAGCAACGTAATCAAAAGGAATAGTTTTTGTTTGAAGTTACTACGAATAGTTAATGAAGGAATGCGACTCGAATAAAATTATTTACGCTGTTATTTACATGGGTACAGGGTTTCAAATGGGAAACATTTCGGGAAAGTTGTCGAGAATTTTTCCAAGTACCTAGGGAAATTAGATTCTTTTAATAAATCTTTCGTATATGTATTCGAATGGTCACAGAAAGATCTGTCATTCATATAATAATGTTTTTATGTTTGTGAAACATAACCAGATGTCACATACATTGTATGCACGTATTGTATAATTTTGATTCAATTGTCTCAAAATTCATAAATTGATTTTCAACTTTGGTATATCTGTATCGAATCTGTTTTTCAGATGCATTTATCGTCACTAATATGAATCATTAATAAAACGTTGCTTTTTCTTTGTGAATGGTATCCTAACATACTTACTTATATTGAGTAACATCGTAAGTAAAAATAAAGTCTCAGTCTCAATATTCAATTTTACAACCCTGACCCGTTATACATATAATAAAAACTAACGTACTGCTCCTACGCACAACACCCGACCACAGTCAATTACTTAGAATAGGGAACACGTTGTACATATTCACAGTAAAGAGGATAACTGTAGTAATAACGAACATTCTAAATATTACTATGTGTTTGCCATTGTAAGTAGATTTGGGTTTGGTTTCACTTGAACATCTTGTAATAAAGGTTTCATTCTCCACTAAGCACCACTCACTAGTCATCTTGATGACTAGTCCGTGGTGCTGAACTAATATGCATAACCCCATGATCAATACACTGGTACAAATGGCATCTTCAAGCATCCGCTGAATATTAATTAACTTACCCCATCCTATAGAGTAGTAGACTTTGAAGGGTGTGCCTCGGTCGAAAACATTTGTGGTGAGCTTAGAATGCAGGTAGTGTCCCTGAAAGGCAGACATATGTTTTTAAAAGTCAACAATATTTTTGATTATTTATTGATTTACGGTAGCAAGTTCAAAATTCCGCTATTTGTAGTCTATAAAGTTATGTGCAATACAAAGGATGTCAAGTAAGAAATATTGATTTATGGAAATGTGGAAAATGGGTTTACCTGAATGAACATCCAATGTACAGACGCCACCGTGGCATACAGATTTAAAGACAGCACCGTTTTGCACACAAAGTCCTATAATTGATAAAAAAACGCACAGAGATAAGGATAAGAAGACGAAAGGAGGTATATGAATGTGTACGGCAAAAGTTCGCTCATACATCACCATAAAAGTCCAGCACTAGACCAATATTTGGCAATGATTCAAAAGACTACCAAGGTCCTGACAGCACAGTTTGATCAATGGGCCCTACCTCGTCGACGACGTAACGCTGTTACGATCGAGTAGCGTCCATTCTGTGTCTGAAGACTGGTCCTCTATGTGCAGAGAAAGTGGTGACTCATACGTGATTGCCCATTTGCTTACATACACATGTATACAGGTAGGTACATATAGTGGTCATAGGGGTTCACAGGTATTGTAGTAAATGTAAGTGGAAAATATCAAGTTTGTTTTCCTTAATGGAATTCAATGAGTTCGATTTGTTCCTTATTGTCATTACGTGAATGCACGTACTACATCAAGTGCAAACGCTGAGACAAACTATTTTATCACTGTCTGCCAATCTTATACCGTAAGTACCCTGCGATGAACTTTCTTCTCGGTATGTAGCACTTGTGAGAAAGTATACCCGCATGCTCTCACTCTACACCACTGGGTACTAAAGCATAATCTAATTTGTAAATTGTAAACCATAGCACTTTTACATTGCAGCTACTAAACAAAATCAATACAAGTTACTATGTAGTACAAATATCTGTAGTAGTACGTATATTATACATATAGTACACTGTGTGGGTAAAATCCACAAAGAAATATTTACTATGGTCCCCCCATTGCGTTTGTGATGACTGTGCAAAATGTTTTAACTAAAATGTGCTTACAAGCGTGTAGAATTTACAGTAACATGGTTCTATTTGACAAATTCAAGTCAATTGACAAAGACAAACCATTTCCAATTTTTATTGCCGAAAAACGTGTCCAGAATAAAAATGCTGCATTAATGTGTTTTAGGGAATTACATGCAACACCAAATATAAGTAGAAAGCTAAACTTTATTTTCAAGTACAATACACGCCGTACCCAATACACATACACGTACCTATACACGTAATATCCTGCTTCGATCGTGCCTCTTACTTATTCTTGTAAGAATAAGAATACCTACTTATTATAAATATATATCTGGGCTACTTTCACTGCATAAGACATCATAGGACTTGAAGACCTTGGTAAGAGGATAAAAAATGCATTTACATCATGGAATACTCTTGCACAATGCTGAGATATTTCGTTTGAGACAGACTTCAAGTGCGTGATGGAGAAAGTCAAAACTTTCCTTTTTACTGCTTCGTATGGCATCAACACACACAAGCTCTGACTTCAGCGTGAGATGGAAAGCAAAGCGGAACCAATGTTGCGTGAATTTTTTATTCGTAGAAATCCACAAAAGTTTTGAAAAAACTCCAGAGTATTTTGGAAAAAGGATGCAGACAGAGATATGGGAAGATGGATATACCAGCTAATCGGAAAAGAGGCAGAGTGGCTTGAGCCATTTTTATTGCTTCTACATACAACGTGAATTCGGAGAAATGGCAATGTCGTAAGATTACCTACATTGTTTTTATGTTTCGCTAAAAACATTCCACCATTTCTGTTTGCGACTCTGTACCTAGAAGTGCCTTTGTACTATTATATAATAGTACTTACTGGTAAGGTGGCTGTCGTCAGTGTGTTGGAGTCAACGATGACATTTGACTGACAGTGACTCCAAAAGAAAGTAATAGAAGCTACTGGCTATCTAATAAAACTCTAAGTGGATAGAGTTATGTGAGATTCTGGCTGTTTGACTACTATAAATGCACTATTCCTTATACCTAAATACGTACTATAATCCAGAACTCTTTGAGTCTATGCGCAAAGCACGGACAGAAAGATAAATACATATACTCTTTCGTTCACTTGGCAAACATACCGGAGCGATTGAAGATCAACTAATAATAGAATCCTCAGTTGTTTTCCTTTGTTTTGTGCCATGCTACAGGAACAAATAGATTGATAAGTATGTAAAATAATTTGAAATTTTTTGAGAGCCCAGAGCGAGCCTAACTTGAATTTGATCTGTGAAGTGAAATTAAAAGTGACATTGCGAAGTTTAGTTTTCAATGTGACTCACTCATCTTATTTAACTCTAGCGAACAGACGCAATGAATCAATATTATACAGAAATGGAATGCAATGTCAAACTAAAGGTTGAAATCACTTATGAATAATGAATACATAAGGATTTTTCAAGGAACATTTCTCCTAACAATAAGAGTGAAACCATGAATGCTTGCAGTATTATATTCCTATTGTCTCTGCAATGCAATTTAATTATAATAAATTACAAGCTAAAATGGTTGTATAAAGATGAACAAAAGTTAATACAACCTTAATAACTCGCACAATTCTAAGCTGAGCTGAAATTTTCTGAGACAAAAGTTCTAGATTTGAGATGCACTAAGTGTGTCTGATGAAAGAAAAGGGAACAAGTGCCATCATATACATCAAGCCTAAAAATTGGCTGAATACTTATAGCACATTTAGACGTCATACATTGCTCCACAACTGTACTTTTATTGCACAGTATTATACAGTAGCATCTTAAAGTAAGAAGTATAAGTAGTGCACTTAAACATTCTAAAGAGAAGTGGTCCTACTTATGTAGTCGTGTGAGTACTGGTTGTGGCTCCTTGACTGAATAAAAAGATAATCCTGAGGCTGAACAGCGTCTTTTGTACATTCCAAAATGGCTGTTATACCCACAGAAATAGAAATTTTCTCCATTCTATTCTCTTTCCGTATATTTTATGTAAGCGGTTTTGCTATTTGTCATCGCATTTTCTGCTCACGTCAGTGTGGCGGAGAAACCTATAATTGTCACATCACCATCTCAGTTAGTGGGAAGTAAATTCAAGAATTACATTTATTTAGTATATCTGCTTACTTGTATATTCAAATATAGAAAACTAAAAAAACATTTTGACGATTCTGCCAAGTTACCTACATAGAATTTATATTTTCGTATAGTTATACACACATAACTAAAGTTTAATTTCTATACCGTACGTCTATGTATTAACAGTGTTTACTTTTGGTTATGTTAGGCTTGTATTCACTACCTAATTCTACCTCTAGCCGGTAAGAAAGTGCTACTTTCCATGAATAAGATCGATTTTTAAATTCCTTATGAGAAACTCTTGTTGTGTGAAGAGAGTAGCACTCTCCAGTTGCTACTACCCGTGTATAAATTGTTGCTTAAAGATGTTGTGTCTTCTTTAAAGTTTATTCTAGTTTTTAATATTTGTGGAAAATTCATCGTCATGTTTACTTACCTATAGACTCTTCGGAAAGAGAAAGATTGAACCGGACGTTTACAAAAAATAAATCTTCGAAAGCACATGCCGTACTGGTAAGAAAATCAAAAGTTGTCGGTTATGCAACTTGAAGTAAGCTGAATTTTCATTTCCGCTCGACTTTCTTTGAAAGTAGGTGGTCCTACTTTTACTTTATTTTATTAGCTTCCGTAATAAGATGCAATAATCATTTATCAGCAGGCAACTATTACACATGGACTTTGTACTGTGCCAAACAGGACATTGCACAATTAATGGTATAACATTAGGATCATGATATATAATTTAAGTTATTTCGTAAGCATAAGTTTCTATCTGCAATGGCCCCTGATAGATCATATCGCATACGTATTCGTTGATTCGGTATCCCTCCCTAGAATGGGCGAAAATGCTCCATCTAGCATTTTATGCTTTTTGTGACATTTGTGGCTAATGCCAGATCACATACGATATAATATGCGGCAGCCGGGAAACATGGCATAATATCTTGTTCAATTGCAACGGAGCTATAAGATTCTGAAAACTATAACGACAATTTTGAAAGTATTTGTGTTCTACGCAGGAATTATAGTGTCTATAACCCTTTTGCTCGCGCTAATTTAAAATAGAAAGGTATGTCCATGTAACTGCGGAAGTTTATTGTGTTGCCCACTATAACAATTTACTAGACCTAAAATGGACTGTTAAAAAAAGATAGACCGGTAAAATGAATACTAAATACATAATGTATTTCCTTTCGGTTAGGTGTTAATTATTAAACACCTATATCATTTGTTGGTTTGACGGTTTTACTATTGGTATAATATTTATATACATAATATGTATATCAGTATTCGTGGCCCTGAGGGTAGTTGCGCATAAAGCAATATTCCATATTCATGCATTATTGTACACTTCCATTCAGTGTTTCGTAAATTCCACTTTGAACATAATTCCAGTCCAGTGGAATTAATGGAATCAACTGGAAATAACTCATTTATTCGGTTTTCGGTGTTACTAACTTCGACGTTTTTGCTCCTATTGATTGCACATTCAAATAGCAAAAGCGTTGTAACGTCAGCTGAACGAAAATAAAATTAAAAATTAAATCACAAACTCACACCTTGAATTATACATAATCGAGTTAAAATTTGTTTTCAAATTAAAATGTATAGCTGTAATGGGGTGCAGAACTAGAGCCTACATAATAAACATAATAAGAGTAATAATTACTTATTTGCTCAATATTGGTGTTAGAATGTCATGTTTTAGCATTAATATCCGTTAATTCCATTTAGGGTCCAGTAGAATTTTCCACCAATTAATGTCAGTGTAATTATTTCACCCGAAACCCTGCTTCCATTAGCACTCTAAAACTTGTTTCTAGCAGCCAATTAGTTAATAATAATTAAATTATGATAGGTTATCAACAAAGTACTTTCCAAACTTACCACTTCCCTGTAGTGATTGCTCCTATTGAAAATAAATGGTTCGGTTATGATAACAAGTAGCACGCAGCGAAGAACCAGGGCGATCATCAAATGAATGTGCACCGTCACCCTATCACTTCTCAGGCATCTAGAATAAGAATTTTCATTAATATATAAATTTCTCCACAGGATTGTATACACCATAGCATACTTTGTTTTTAGAGAAATTGCGCGAGGCACTCATCATCACCATCGTTGTAACCACTCGGGTACACATTTTAACCAGATGTATTACTACTACCGCACATACATACCATTATACTTAAATGTTCTTTAGCACGTAGTACACTATGCCATACTCAAATATTAAAATGTACTAGATACTACTCATCATTATAAGTATCTGTCTTCATGGTCTTCTAGGAACTGTTCTGTTTCAACGACGCAAAATTTTCCTACGGTTTGTTGTGATGTACTATAGAAACATTTCAGCAGCTAAAACTATTGATTTTTGCTTGATTACGTAAATATTTGAGTATTTTCTATTGTGTAATACGTACGTTAAAATTGCATTCAAATGGCTTCATGATGACGAGCCTACTAAAGAGTAGTACCCTAATGGTGCCATTAGAAACTATAAGTAATTTAGCCACTGAGGAACGCTCAAAAAGTCTGGTATTCATGGAGGAATTTTCTGGGCATTCGATAGCTTCCTTTCGATTCAATATTCAATTCCAGTCATGCAAGTGAACATTACGCTCTAGTATTGCAAAATGATTTATTAAAAGCCATATGAAACTATCAGGGAATGAGATTCACTGAAAACCGAGCTGACACTGATGTATTGGCCTTAAATTGTAACTGATGAAATACGAGTCGACAGGGCACACGGTGAACCTTTACTTGTATTATTCACCTCCAATTTTATTGCGTCTTTATCTTTTACTGTTATTACCACACGTTATATGGACATTGCTGTGCTGTAGAAAGTCTAGCCAGCACACAACTGTGTACAGCAAGCACAGCTAATTTTGTATGCATTATTCGGTATGCCATAGTAGGTAGGTAAAAATGCAGCAATCCTTAAGAAGATACATACAATATTACGCTGCTATGCTAAAACAATGCGTCACAAGATTACATAGATGTGCATCCATGTTTGTGGTTAGTATAAGACAGGATGTCTACTGAAAAATAGATGAAAACATCGCACAGCTTCACGCCGTAAAAAAGGCCACTCTACAGGATTGTGTATTCAGTCTTCAGATTGGAAAGAACTGCAATCTCAAACTCGTTTCCACAGCTGATATAATTGCTCTGACTCGGGGCTTGTTGGACGTATGTATAAATTTAGCCACGAAGACATTCTGGTAACACTGGAGTGGAATGCAATTAGTAATAAAATTTCCTCACTTTGGACGCCCATGCACATAGCAAAGAAAATATTTGTAAGCAGCTCAACCGTAAAACCAATCCCTTATCAGCTGGATGAGTCGTGCCGACCCGCACTTCTACTCATATGTGTGTGATAATCAGAATGATCTGAAGCTAATGTTTGTATTAAATGTTATTTTTAGCTACGAAGAGAGGCGTGTCGTTCTGCTACTTTATTTCAAACAGAATATATTTAATAATTTAATAGTATGCTTAAAGCTTCCATTTTCTTGTTGCTTTAGAACTTGAAGGGAAGTTTGAAAAAGATGTGTAGTAATTTGATTTCTTGAGTTTAATGTTGCGATACATCTTTATTTCAGTAAGATTACTAAATGTCTTCATCTTTATCCTTTTTCGAGAATGTATAAAGAGACTTAAAAGAGCAGTAACGAGGCTCATATCCGTTATAATCTATGAATTGCTGGGCGGTCATAGATAGCAGTTCGAGTTTTTACAGAAAGGATTAGAAAGGCTTTTCAAATCGGGGTTTCTTCAAGCGTCAGGCCGGAAGCAAGGTTCATAATGCCAACGTTTTTATAGTCTTTATATCGTAGTATACAGCAATAGTACACCGCCTTAGGGTGAGACAAATTTTCTTGTTCTATATTTGCTGATATGCTCATCGCATTAGGATAGAGTGAAAGCACAGGGAATCTTTTTCCATTTGGTAGCGCAATTCCATTTCCATACTACATTTAATAAACCGAACATTGAAATCCAACTATGTGCAAGTACATTCCTGCCAATATATTTTGTTATTGATAATTGAAGTTGTAGAATTTTCTCACGACCCGACAGTACATAAATCATCAGAAGTGAAAGCTTGAGGTGAAAGCGGTGAAAGCATGCAATCTTAAGATTTCAGAGAGCGTTGAGTTAAAGAAACAAAAACTTACTTGAAGTAGTAGAAGATGAAAAGAGAAGTCACAAGACATATGAAGGAGAGAATCGATCCAATAAAAAGAATGTAGCGAACAGCAACGACAAGAACCATATCTTTATCCTACATCAAAGGCCCCCAAAACAAAATATCATAAAGTAGATTTCGAGAATATAAATATTAGACATCTGCACATCGCTACCTGATCAAATCCTTCCAAATGTGTTCATACATACAAATACGGATTGCACTTTCTTCAACCGTATCTTTAGGCCGACGCATTCATGTTATGATAACAGCTTTCATGATTTCATTACATTACCCCTTTCGCTGCCTCCTTATTCAAATTCGTACCATTTATCAAATCCCAAACTCTCTTTATGTCAGCGTAAGAGCACTATCAATCCATTTCTTCATTTGGGTTCATTATTGTTAGAAATTATTTTCATAAACCACTGGAATCATTTCAAAAACTACCATAATACCACACTGCCTACATACCTATATACGAATTATAGATGCTTTAGTAAGCCACAGGGAAACTAACGCTTGAATATTGCATCTAAGCACTACACAATGATACTTAAGGTTGTTTTATTAAAATATTGAATTATGCATCTTACCAAGTGTGCACCTAATAATAAAGAATCTTATGTTATAGCTAAGGAATGAGATTTTGTGTTACCTACATTGAATACATGATAGGACACGCAGTAATCATTTAGCCTAATGTGACACATATTACGTATTTAATACTTGATTTATGATTTTCGAAATTCGAACAGTGGTAGACTGATAGTTGTTTCCTTACACAACTTAATAGCAGTATTACTCGTAAATTGATTGTGAGACAACAGCACTAAATTAAATGTTCTACCTTAGGGCTGACACAAGTTTCTTGAGTTCACGGGTCCCACGGGAGAAAAGTTGCAAAAGTACAATAATTAATATCCTGGGATCAGGGAAAAGTAACTGTGCAGTAACCCAATAGAAGGTATTGGGGGAAGGCTTGATGCTTTATGCTGCAAGAAATGCGTTATCTTGTTTTTTCGTAATATTGTATGCAAGCTATATAGGTACACATACACTTCAGAGGGTACTTTAAGTATAGGTAATAATTTAACATTTGCAATGATTATTGATTCTTTACAATTGACGGGATGATGAACCAGAATCGAGCCTGGTTACATTAATTTAGTGCATTCATACCAAAGGAGCTAATGACATTAATACTACAGATACATTTCGCCTCAAAGATATCAACCTTTTAAGAAGATTAAAGGATAGAAAATCAGTTTCTTTTTCAAGTCAAGTCTCAATAAAGATTTGAAGAAAGAAAACTCTAAGAGAAAGATGTTTAGATCTAAAAGACTTCTTTAAAGATAAACGAAAGAGTGTGGATGCCAAAGGAATGAATTTCTAACTTTTCCCCATTTTCTTTACGATACTAGTTTACTGCTACAAACTTACAGCTTTAGATACTAATATTCTAAGATTTAGTTGAGGTTCCCCCGTAAGTAGCTTAGCAAACCTTCCATTTAAAAAATACCTCATTAGGTCTACTCACAAACAGATGTTACCTACAGCATTTTTTGAACTTCATTCATTTAATTGTGTAGATGTTGGAATGCTTTTACAAACATTTCCCTTAAGGCATAAAATCATAATACTTATTTAAGTGACGTGAAGAAAATTTTAATTGAGAGATATAATAAAAAGGTTCAAAATTATAGGTAACAATTTTGCTTAAATTAAAGAAATAAACGACAAAACGGAAAAGCTCCATTAAATTAAAAATGTACAAATTTCCCATTTAAAAAAATTGTTGTTATTTTTCATCAATATTAATTTCCAAGTCATCTCGACAGGTTATGAACAGCTGTTACTGGAGAAAGTGGGGGGTGCTGATATTTACCCCACTCCTTAATTTTGGTGAGATGAGACTATTAAAGAATGCTTTCAAAGCACAGAAAGGGTTCGAGTCTGAGTAATTACGGAAGATTGTATTACAGTTTAGAATTATTTCCTGGTTTTCAGTGATCGTAGAAAGTGCGTGGTAGACAACATAATATCAGGGGATTGATTAGACAAGGCAAAGGGAATTCAAAGACGAATTTCCGGGCTGACGCTAAAATGTTTTGTGTTGCATGTTAGCGTTTTTCTTTCTATCGCCGCCATCAATAGTGGATACGCTATTACTACTATTCAAAGGATGAAAGTGGTTTTGGCTATTTAAATCCCAGCTTAAATTTTATTCCCGATAGCGTCATTTTGTTTCTACCAACTAAAGCGACTGCATGCATGGTTATTTGATGCACCACCCAGTATAATACAGATTACCTATCGTAATTCCATTTTGTTCAAACCCACAATGAGAACCCACTAGAAAGGACAGATCAATACATAATACAATATGATGCGATTATATTTTCACGCACTAAATCACAATATTTTATTGTCATGCCCTTACCACTACTATTACATACAAAAATACCCATTTGCTAGGCAGACGGGGTTGGCTGAAAATAATGGTGGTGATACGTTATTTCACCACTGCAATTTATTGTATACAAATATGGAGTAATACATACAGCTTCCGTGAACAAAAAGTACCAACCACTACACCAGTACCATTGAGTGTGTGCAAAACATGAAATATAGCGTTTGTACTGTAAGTATTAAGTATACACTACATTACACACCAGGGCCTTCAACCTACTATGTATTATTATTTGAAGACCCTGTTACACACAACGTTAATATTGTATACCGAAATATAAACAGTATACACATCTTTCAATGGTGAATCGTGGACTAGTGGCATTCACCCACGGACTGAATTTAATAGACTCCTTAGTAAATGTGCAAAATACTATAGCATCGTTGTCAATTGTTTTTATTTACAAATAAATAATGCTTCCTCACTCACAACAAGAGTAGTAAGTAAAAAGGTGCATATGGATCCTACGATCTACGCAACCGGACAGTGAATTAGTGAGTTTTAGCTAGAGCATTTGGTTAGTATTTTATTATCAAAAGAATTTGCCGTACCATGTCCATAATTCATTTTTGCATTTACCTATGAAATCTGTTCGCCTTGACTTAAAATTCATTTTCTCAATTCCCACGATACATGCACTTTCCATTTGGGTGATCTGTAGAGAAAGCTCTATTTTAGTTTGTCTACTACCAAAATGAATAATCACATTCAACAATCGCGTAGCTAAAACGCTTGCCATTCGCATCGAGTGAACAACCCAATCAAGATAATCGAAGTTGAGCAAGAGCAGTGAAAGAACAACGCAAAACGCAACTAATTATCATACTGTCGGAATACAAACAATAACTCATTCAACAGACAGTTTCCTTCCCCCTGTAATACTAATTTGATTCTTCATCAAAGTACTTACATAACTGAATACTACAAGTAAGCGTATATCCTTAAAGGGTCACTCATCTTGTACTTCTCCATTGAAAAGTATTTTATCATATCTGGGGGTAAATTTGTGTGCATCTTTTTTCATTACATTATAAGAATGAGAATCGGAAAACAAGCAATTTTACAGTCAATAGTGTAGGCAAACTTAAATTGGGGTACTCTTATGAGCCAGATCTATTTTAATTGGCAAAATTTAAAATCAATTTTCACGAAAAATGATTACTAAATACGTGCACGCGTCCAATTGTTCCCAATTCAAATAAGTGGGACTTTAAAACCACCGAACAACGTTTAAACGTCCTCTGGATCCGCTTTGGTTCGTTATTTAACATGTTATTTAAGATGCAATTCATTATAAAAAAATATTAGTATAATTTAATGTGATTATAATATTGGTTTATCATAGGCATTTACCATATTGTCATATTCCTCCAAACTTGCAATGCATTCTTTGTAGTTGGTCCAATTGCCCCAAAGCCAGGTGCCATTATCCAAGCACACACGAACTGCCGTCCCTGCAATGTTTTAGATACATATTTAAAGTTTTATTTGCACATATATATGTTGTCGAGGATTGAAACATTTGTTTCATCTGATATTACATCTCTGCACCGTCGTATGTTGCCGACAGAACTTTCTCATTTTGCTTCTCAAAAGTCTTATTTTTCGCATACCAAGTTATAACGCAATGTAAGAATTGGGAGTGATTGTGGTACATCGTGCTCAGATACCCTTAGAATGCAAATTTATTCATAGGCGCAAGCAAAGTTTGTCCTCTCACACTCCCCCAACTTGAAAATCCAAAGAGTTGAATCTTAACACGAAAAAAGTTTTTGCAGAGAAGTAACGAAGAAAAGATTGCTTGATCTTTGATTACATTAGCTGAAATAAACTAAGAAGCCGTCGTGCGATTAAGGAAGATTAAGATTAGACCAGTCTAGCAAAAAGCACTTGTTTACAGTATTACAGTGCTGCCGTACTCATATCAAATGAAGTAAGTAAATATTAGTTACTTTTCGAGTTCCTCACTTTATTTCGATAGTGGGAAAATGTAATGAAAATAAACACGTCGTGTTGGAATTAAATTCTTGAATAATCAACATTCTGGTGACATTTACAATTTATTTGCAATCTATTTCGTGTTTCAATAAATCCACTCGTTTGGATTCAGTGAAAAGTAATGTGCTATTCAATACTGCCAAATATTTTGGGTTTACATTTCCGCAAAACGGGAATTGTACTTTACTGGTGTTAAAGAGAGAGAGAGAGAGATCATCGTGTAAACTTTATGCATTTCTAAGTAAGTGCCTAAATAAATGTTCATTAGTAGAAGCATTAAAGCTTCGTTTCGACATCTACCACATCAAAGAACAGAAGAAACAGCTGTAGTGGCATTTGGAGACTTAAAGGTTTGTGCAACCCAAACTTTACAATAACAGGAAGAAAGCAAAAGAGTCAGCATATTTCTTTCAAGGATCATTTGTCCTACCGTGAAATTGGTAAGTGGCAAATGAGCGTTTTAAAGAAAAGTCTCACAACCTTACAAATATCTCAATAAACTTAATAGAAGCTTAACAGGCTTTTCCTCCTTCTCTAATAAATTTTTTTAATGGTTGACGGTTCAAAAAAAGTAAAGTGCATGGGCTTGCCAGTGATATGCTCAGCATCTTCTTCTGTATCCTTCAAGATCTCGTAGCATGAACGAGTGATTACTTCTCCGGCTGCAGTGGGTGGCCAGCAGTAAAGCCCATCCCACGTTGAATTACAGTAAGTGCCTGTAATCAATTACATTAAAATTGTGAACTTAAATAAGGGATATTTACTTTCAGAGTCACCTTGCTCTCTTCGAAACAATTAGATTATTAATTTACTTTTGAAATATTTAATGGGTGTAGTTCATTATGCTGAATGTGCAACTACCTTGACCTTGATCAATTTTTATCCAATGAACTTGCTCAAGTCCGCCATTAAAGTTTCGACTTTGAGAATCATTAAATTTTGTGGAATTTTTCATTTTTCTTGAAATAATATTTGTGCAATAGGTTTACTTAATCAGTTATAAAATATATTCGGAGTATTGTTTTGTACTACTAAAAATATGTTGTTTTAGTAGTGAGGGTGAGGGTCTTCATACAAAATTTAATGTCTACACCTCGGCTAATGTAATATTTATCAGAATCTCACAATCAGACAGACATATTTAAAAAAAAATTCTCTCCCTAAAAAGTAAATAAGCCAGTTCTCGTACATCGGATGGGATAATAATTGCTAAGAAGGAATGGAATGCTGCAGCGAATTGTACTTTCACTGAATCTGTCTCATAAAGTAAGTGAATGCATTTGAATCGGATGCCAGCCTGCCCTACATACTCCTTTCTCCGTATTCCAGATTAATTACACATGTACACACGCCTGGAATGTTGTTTCATGTTTACTAGAACAAAATTCAACTGCGATTTTACTTCTCGCCTGAAGACATATTAATTCCCAGCCAAATTCCTACGTACATCTCATAGAGTCGAAATTGTCGCAATAAAAAGCTTTAACGCTCAGCAGATAACCCTTCATCTATAATTTAGTACAGTCGTCACGAATGTTCGGGGACTCTAACGATAGGCGTGAGTATGATAAACGATTCTGTCAAGTTTAAAATGAAAGGCTTTATGGATTTATACTATTTAGCAGCATTCCGTATTTACTTATTCCATGAATGCACGAATAATCCACACATAGTCTTTAGATAAACTAAGCTTACCTTCCTTCTCCAACCAAATGGTTATTACTGAAATTACCATTTCAGAACCTAATTTAACGAGGTATTTTAATTTAAAGACATAAAATTGGTATGGCATTCATGTTTTAATTGCGAAGTAGATATGTGTTAATGTGGTGACAAATGCACACGTTCGCAGAAATTCATATCATTCCCAAAATACTAAATACAATCTGTACAACATTATTTGAAGTCAAAAACATTAAACATTTTATTTCCAGCATTGAATTTTAATACAGTATAGTATAAGTATAGTATACTTAGTATGTAACAGTATAAAATGTAGTACCTACATTCCATGTCAACTTGTTGAAGTATATGGTAATTTTGATAAGCATGTGTGGTAGAGACGTAAAGTACTCTTCTGAGGATTTCATTCCTTACTTCCTACCACATAATCCGCTTTAGAGAAAACCGATGTGTCTGCTTTCCTCTTAGTAGGTACCATCAAATCATGTTAAGTTAGTCTCATAAGACAGGAATACGATTATGATTACTTTAGTACTAAAATCGTCCTTAGTACTAAAATAGGAGAAGGTGGTATTAATTGTGTGCGACTATCTGACACACAAAATGTGTGTTCTAATGGATAAAGTTGTGTTGTTGTGTACAGAGAGAAAAGAGTTACACAAGGGCGAACACAAAAGTTGTTCAAGTCGTGTTTACTTGGGCATCAATCGAACTCTAAAGTTGAAAAAACTCAATGCAAGAATGCAACTCAAACACTCAATGTTTCGGAACCTGAAATATTTCAGGTTCCGCATTAACTGCTTTCACCGAGCCCGTGTACAATTCTCTTCACTAAGTCAAACTTCCTACTTTGAAAGTCCCACTTTGAAAGTAGCTCAAATCTCAACACAATGAAGGACCACCTAGTTTTCTGGAACCTAACTTAATGTTAGCAGATATTAACGAAAAATTTACTGACTATAATTTAACTTTATTCACATACACAAATTAATCCAACAATGATTGTAACTCAAGTACAGAAATAAACTCTAATAAATTACAGATTAACTAAAACAATCCTCAAATCAGAGCTAAACTATTGGAGGGTGCCAAAACTTGAGGTCTTGTCTGTACAGAATCCGGCGATACAATGACAATCTCAATTCAAAACTTAAGGTCTATAATATAATATTCATCTAACAAATAAGAACCCAATTTAAGAATTAGAGCATCATTCTTAGCTTACTTACAACTAGCATTGCACCTATGACCTTGGATTTCAATACTGAATAATACTAATCAAAACACTATTCTACTTACTACTAGGATTGTAATTAATTATAACATCCATCGCAAATAATATTAACTTAATACAACATTTATAATTAAAGCTTAGGTATTCAACTGAAAATCAAAACAAAAATAACAAAGTACCAGCAACATTGTTTGCAAACACTAATCTAACAAAATAGATACCTTAAATAAAAACTACCTATATTTTAATTGCAGACACTCTATTGTCAAAAACAAATAAAAATTACTGCCAATAATTTTTATTTTAGACCGTGCATCAACCATAAACAAAAACCAAATAAAAATACAATTTTGCTAGCAATTATCATTTCATGCCTTACCTCAATCAAAACTAAAATAAAAAATTCAACTTCTTCAGCAAGTTTTATTTTACACACACTCAATTTAATTTAATTTGTGGCATCGACCGAACAAAACAAAATTCAAAACATAAATTCTATCAGCAGCTTTGATTGCACTCACCCAACTGAAACAAAAATTCTATCTGCCATTTTCAATGCAGACACGAGTACGACAAAACATCAATATACTCTCATCAATCCAACTCAACCTAGCATGATATAATATAAGCTAGACCTTCAGAGACTCACTTCGCATTCACGCCTTTACTCTTTGAGCAATTCAATCACTGATTTCGCACAGAGTTTTAGGCTGAGGCTCCAACAATTACAAAGATCGTTTCATGTAAAAAAAATGTTTACCAACAGTTCCAATGAATCACGCTCTTGTGAATCAGCAGTTGTCAACCAAGACTAGGAATAACTTGAAATGCCGACAGTGTGATTTAAGAACTAATATTTTTACCTATAGTGTAGTGGAGGCGTGTGCAGTTGGTGGGTGTAGTTAGCGAGAATAACCTTTCCGAGAAAACTGAATGACTGACTTTTGGAATTTTGGGTTTTATTGTCGCCTGAATCCATTCTAGCAATGTAGGTAGCTTATCTGTAGTAGCAAAGGGTCCCCAATGGACCGTATCGGACAATTGACCCAATAAGTGAAAAGTTTAAGTGCACATAAAGATGATCATAAGATACCCGTTTTAAAAGAAAACTTTCATCTAGTCAGTCAGTATTACCATCATCATTATCATCACCATCAGCATTACCATCAAGCCTAACCGCTTTAGGCTATGACATCAGTCTGATCTATTTTTAGCAGAGGTTAATGATACACGTACATATGTATTATTAATCTGTAAAGAGGAACTATTTGTATACCTTAATAAAGACCTGAAGAATTTCCGTTAAATTTTAATGGTAATTCTTCAGGTATAATTGGTAACGTTTTGTACTCAATGCACTTTTTCCCACCGGATTTTAGAATAGGTAAGTAAACATAATTAAAATATCTAGACTAAAAACTTCAATCGGTGGAAGCGGATAGATAACTGGTACGTACAGATAGGAATTGTCTTAGCTTTCCATCCAGAATTTCACCCTAAGCAAATGAAAGCAAGTTCGAAAACGACACCGGAAATTGTTTCACTTGGTTTAGAATTTAGAACTAGCCAATTCTCAAAATGGCCTAGAGCTACTGTGGCACTTTCATTATTAACAGAGGCAATAGTGGAGTAGCCCGGAAAGCGAAAACTCACAGGTTCGATTCCTGTAGTCCATACGAAATTTTTAATCTTTTTCTATAAAACTTTGCTCACGTATGCTGAAAATTTGTGTCTAATCAAATATGTACTTGAGTATAAAGGGGATATTTCAAATATTAGAGGCAATAAGAATATTGAACTACAAACTTATAAGAGTGCTAAACAAGCGCAGCCACGTATCCATCACTGTCTTTTACTACCTTTTGATTGTTGACATTGTGGTGCAGTATTAATTAGTAAAGCAAATAAACTCTTCGCACCAAGAAAGTAAGGAGGAAAAGCGACTAGGATGGGATGGGGAAACGGTAGCAAAACATGTAGCCTTCCCTGCTCGGACATGAAAATCTATATCCATCGTATCATCGCGGTGTCTATGGACTTTCCAAGATATCCGCCTCTGCAGAAAATATGCTAATATTTTTCCGAAGTACCAAATGCAAACGGTTCAAATAAGACTTCATGATACAGAAATCTGTAGTCTCCTGCAGATCCATGCAAAGGTCATATAACATCTGAAAGTGGGAAAGTGGAATTGAGTATGAATACCAATAAGTTTCTCCGTCGCTCATTGCTAATGTGCGAGTAGAACGGCAGCAGGATATTGAAGCAAAATATGCACTAATAACGTTCACTGCCTTTATCTCCAGCTATTTCGTTTATCAAGTAGTAATAATGATACAGTTGACTTTCAAATAGAAATATCTCGACTTTCTCCTTTGCTTTCACTTCAGCAGGTTGCTTAGGTTCCGGATGCCTTGGTTGAGCGTCTGGCGACCATCAAAGGTACAGGGTGAGCCAGAAAGAATGACTCACTGTTTGATGTTGAATAACTTAGGAATGCTTAACTTTTTTCAGACGTAATGTGGGGGTGAAGAACACAAAAGAATTGGACCCTCCACCGCTGCAAGCGAGTCGGGTCTGTAAATAACGTTTTTCCCGCAATTCTCCTAGTCCATATTTCATAGTTGTGCTACAACGCACTCTCGTAACCTCGTAGCTGACTTATTATTATTGCTTAAAACCGAATGCAATATTTGGTGTAATGAACTTAAACCAAATATTGAGAAGTCGAATCGATCGGTATCAAAATCTGGACAAAGTGGGCGGTCAGCGGCACCATCTACAATCAAGTTCTGTAGGAAATTATAGTTTCTCAATAACTGCGCGTCGTTTCGCTTGCCCCTCCCCTTTCTCCAGGTTGAGGTTTGACACAAATTGTTTCTCAGTTGTGTTTTGGGGTGTAATGAAAGGCTGAACACATTCGATCCAACCTATTTACAATGGGTCAGCTACGAGAATGCATGTAACCTCTCTTCCCACCTAAAACAGTTGGTTCACTCAAAATTTGACGCGACTTTACAATCGGTTCATGACTCCGAAATCAGAGTTTAAACCCCGAGGCGTCTTCAGATTTCTCCAAGTTCTACATACACGAATATCCTGACGATAATATGGTTATGACTGCGATAGTCGTATAGATTTAGATTCTCAAATCTCAATGTTGCAATAACTGCTATAAGGGTAGACGGTTGACCATGGTGCAAGTCCGATTTCATATTTTCTTACCACAGTTATGCACGTCGTCAGGATTCAAATGCGTTTTGGATCATTTAAACGGGTATTCGGTTCCATTCTTGTTGCTATTTCCAAAGGCTATCCAAAAGTGATTACTTTTCGATGAAACAAGGTATCTGGAGACTTCCCTGGTATCAGTGAGTTTGTAATTAATTGTAATTCCTGGCGCCCGTTTCACCAGCGTTGGTAAAGTGTAAAGTCCTATCTATACAACATTAGACTT
>JABASC010000702.1:0-33417 GCA_019776185.1 Plutomurus gul | reverse complement strand
TTCTTCAGGAGAAAAATTATTTATTAGGTTATTTCTCCGAATTTTTCTCCTGAAGAAGTTAACGGTTTGTTAAAGAAAGCTCGAGAATAAATAAAGAAGACTAAAAAATGAATACCTCGCGTTTCACAAATATACCACTCACAGAGTAATTATTATTATACACTTGCGATTTTACGCTGTTCGCTATCAACACAAACCTTCATCCGCCGGCTGACATTGAGTTTTGTGATATAAGTCTAAATATCTAAAGTTATACAACCTTTCATTTGCATCATTCATAAATGATTCGTACTGCCTTATGATTGCTTGCTACTACACAAATGCGGTTTGCCATTTACATAATGGTTGTTGCATAAGCAAATATTAACATTCAGTTTGAGAATGCATAAGGTTAACGAGATCGTGATTAATTGTATGCATGTTTATAAATAAATTTTCAATACGAAATTTTGGTATAAAATTGTTTGGTTTTTAATTGTTTTGTACATTTTTGTCACCTTCTTTCAATTCACGGTACATGCTCAGATGAGACATGCAAAAAATTACAAGTGCAACAAATAGGTAGGACATTGCACTAGAATACAGTATTCTACACACTACTGCATAATTTAGAAAATTAATACGGTCCTAAAAGGGTTATTTCTATTTTAGCAATACATAATAATAATAAGTACATAACATAATAACATAGGAAACAAGAACAATAAAATATTAAAAGAAAAAAGATTTCGATGGGTGACCAAAGTGACCATAGAGTTAAAGTTGCGCATGCTATGAGAAGTACAGGGAGTCCAATATGTACTTTCCCCAACCGTCTACAAAAAAGCCAATAGTACAATCCTTGTAGAACTTTAATGCGCATCTAATGCATATTTTCGCAACGCCATTACGCCATCCTTGGTAGGGAGTGTTTAAAAGACAGAATTATGGGAACACTGCATATGAAAATTACGTAAATAATTGGTTTGACCTCCATTTGCTTCTTTCACTGCGTTTAGCCTCTCAGAAAATGTTCTCAAAAGCTTTTCTAACTAGCCCGTGTCTTTTTTCCCTTACATTCTTTTCATCCTAACACTATTGTAAGGATTTCCTTGAGGTTGCCTGGTATGGCATTGTTTTAAGGGAAAAGTCTATCTGTGCCGACAGCACTTACGTTTCCGTTGGATTAAGATCCAGGGAGTTTCCTGAGTACATTTAGTGTTGTCAAAGAAGTCAACGCACACCTTTAAAAGCTAATGCTCGAATTGTATCGTAAAGTCGTTTCTCTTCCCTTCCCCAATTAAACTAGCCAAATTTCTGACTTTTGCATATGGTGCAATTGGTCATATCTCCCGTTCCCTATGGAGAGACTTTGGAAAAGATGCATTAAATGCGCATTAGAATTCTCTACAAGGTTGGCTTTTGGTGCAATTGGTCATATCTCCCGTTCCTTTATGGAGAGACTTTGGAAAAGATGCATTAAATGCGCATTAGAATTCTCTACAAGGTTGGCTTTGATTGGCTTTTGTAGCGGATTACCGTGGAGAGCTGTGGACCCCTGGAAAATACATATGGGACGCCATGTATATATAAAGTGTAATGAAGGTATATCTCTCGTAAACTTGAGTAAGAAATGTTTTGATTCTAAATATTGGCTGCAGGTATACCTATACACAACAATAAGCAATGGGTTACATATAATAGTTAATATACATATATATATATAATCAGTAGATTACATGATATATATTTAAAGACGCAAGCAGACAATAAAAAAACTGACAAAAGTATGTTACTTCAGAGTTAGTTAATATATATATATAATCAGTAGATTACATGATATATATTTAAAGACGCAAGCAGACAATAAAAAAACTGACAAAAGTATGTTACTTCAGAGTAGTATCACATTGTTATAGACAAAGCCTTTGGCTACAGTCTAGTTAATAAAATTAGTTAATACAAACTAGAATGGGTAAGTTAATAATATTATTATTACGCTATTATTCCTTAAGTAAGACGGTCGAGGTTGAGGTGGATATGCATTCGGGTGAGAAAGACACTTTATGACACTTGAACGAAGCTAATTGATGCAACCTCCATCACCTCTTACACACTTTTTGGCACAGAAAATCTATAACGATATTCTTATTTTCAACCTCAATTGCAAACACCCTCAATTCTTTAAATATTTAATCCTATGGTTAAGGAGTTGACGTTGACACGCACAGTTGGAAAAGTAATAGACTGCGTAGTATAACATTACAATATTTATTACACTTACACTACAGCAGCAGTGTGTATGTATAGTCTTCTGTAATTTATAGAGGCAGTTGTTGCAAACCACCATTTAAAAATTACAGAGCACCACACACAGGAAATAGAGCTAGACACAAAAACTTAATCTTTTAACAATTACATAAACTACTACCCCCTTGTCACTCTTCCCGGCGGATCTAATAATTTCATTTCTTTGGCTCTTTGTCAATGAAGAACGACATTTTCTTGTCTTCGTTTGGTCGTTACGCTAATCTTCAAGAGGAAAAGGTCCAGCCTCACCATAATTACAGCTTGGAAATAGTATTGAGAACGAGTTATTTTATAGTTGCTCTCCTTCCTGTTGAAGACTGAATGGATGGTGTGTTCATGATTTATTACATAATATGCAAATATCAAAGTAGTTATATAATATAAGCTCCCGCTCCTAAAAACGGTTGAGAAAATAATAAAAACGGTTTCGGAGATTCTGTTAGCAATTAGTTTACAAATAGTGTAATACTATGGCATCTGTCTATCAATATTGTCGGCCGACAAACTGGAAATCCTTTTGATGTTGAAACCCTGATTCGCCGGCTGAGTAGTGGATGACTCTTCTGATCCCATATGGGTCAACGTAGCCAAAGCTGCCTGACCGAGATCCGTCCAACTCAGTTTCTTCTCGGTGATACTGATGCGGGACCTTGTAGAGGAAGCCTGCACCTCTCCTTAGGGGAGGGGTGTACTCCTGGAAGACGTCCGCCTCACCTTGAGCACTTTCCGGAATTTTCGCTACAATCAAAAGACATTAACATTTAGAAGAAGGTTCAAAACAGATAATTAGCATTTGAGATTCCAAGTACCAATGTTTAGTTACAAAAGTTTAAAAATTCAAAGTGAAAATGAAATATGGAAAGAGACCATCTTTAGTCAAGCCACCAAGTTTGAGATTTTAACAGTGTAAAATGAAACAGTCTTCATTTGTGCATAAATAAATATGTTACAATTTAGTACAAAGAATTTTAGAGTTGTATCAACGAAAGCCGTGGAAATGTTAGTTTGTTATGTACAAACCCGGAACCGACGAAGACGCAAACCTGGAATATTAAGTTCTCGGACATTGACAACGGGGCGGCGATTTGAGTATCGATTTGCCGAAACGTATGTGGCATTCAATCTAGATTCTGACTCCCGATGGACAGGAGATGCTTTGAAATAAAGATTACTTGTGGATGGTTTTCTAGCATAATTTCTCATGGCTGGCACATAAGCATAAGAATTGGCAGCTGTTGGAGCTATGGTTGTTAATTTTGCACCGTTGAATACTCTGTGAGTTGATTTGGGTGACACGAACTCTTTTTGAGGAAGAGACGTTGGATTTGGCTGTGCGTGTACTCTTCTTAAAGTGGGATTTGGAGTGACCCGAACAAAATTATTTAGATATGTCTGAGTCTTGGGTGTTTCATAGTAACCCGATGGCGCTTTGGGAGTTAAAGTGTACGCAACAGGTGGTCTTTCAGTTGTCGATATTGGAGGAATTGTAATATTAACAGGATCGACAACAATCTTTGGCTTCTTCGTGTCAAATATACCAAGTGGTTTGGCCACTCGTAGCGACTGTTTTGAGGGGGAATACTTTGTCTTCTCTTCATCAATGGAATTCGTTCCTACGAATTCCATAAATTCTTTCACGACCCTGTATCCTTTACTATCTGCCACGTAGTCGGTCATTCTCAGGAAACCGGCTGGGTCGACCCATCCATACGAGCCAACGACGGTTCTAACAATAAAAATATTATTTAAATAATTTGGATGTTTTAATGTTTATTGAAATGAAAATGTTTTCATTGGCATTTTGTATTAATAAACATGAATGAAATTTCAAAATGGGCAAGAACACATGAGCACATATATGCGTGTTGAGGTTGGATTTGTTTGTATGTCTAAACGTTATTCTAACAAAGCAAATTACAACAAAACGCATGAGATACGAATTTATATTACTACTGCCGGAGTGTCTGTCAGGTATTATCAAAAACACAAAATTGTTTCCGGATTCTTCAAATGTCCACCAGGCTCTCAAAAATGTCAAAGAGAATACAATACTCCTCTGAAGAGGAGAACACACGAAAAGACGAAGGTAAGTCGGTTAAAAATCAATCACCTAGCGTAATGTAAAGCGTTGTTTAAATTTGAAGAAATTAAAATGTTCAATGTTAACATTACATTTTGACATTTTTTTTAGAAATGCAGCAGCCGGGATCAAGTAATTCAAAAATACGGAGAAAAGGCCCATATCCTCTCGCCGTCAAAAAAGCATTTTTAGAATTTTACCAGACGAAACAGAACGTTGAAAAAAATGAAGCTCAAGATTTGGCACAAAAGACTAATTTATCGTATACGCAATTGATGAAATGGTTCCAAGATGAGAGCGCAGGAGAACAAATAAAAAACTTGTAACTGCTGGGGAAAGACAACCATTGGAGAAAGTTCCTTCTGCAGAACCGGAAGTAGGGAAAGGTAATTTGTTTTAATTTAATGCCAATATATTAAACTGTGTGCCCACATTTCTTGGAAACCTGAATTGCATTTGTAACTTGTTAGTTGAACCGACATTTGTCACCACAAATATTTTGAAGATCTTGGATATTGAGTCCATGATAAGTGAGTTTGGTGATACCGATACCGCATTGTGTCGACTAAAAATTGTACAGAAGATAGACGAGGCTAATAGTTCGTACGTGAAACTATATAAATCACCAAGGAGCGAGAAAATACAACCAATTGAACGTCCTGGTAGGTCGAACATCGAACACGAAACATGCACTTTTAGACAGTACCTAGTACCTACATATATATTATATACGTATGCACATATAATAAAAATTACTGTCTTGTAAATAAGCACTCGAAATACTGTGATCATGGATATTCTTTGCCTTCTTTACTTACAATTGAACCATTGGACACGACAATGTGGACATTGTCGTGTCTAAAAATATTGGCTAGTACATTACACATTTTTGGGAGTCTATTAAGTTACCCTTATGCATTTAATATATATCTGCGTTTGAATTTTTACAGAAAGACTATTACTACGATTTGGAAAATCCGTTTGGACCATTGTCAGAGGCTACTTTCATTAAAAATAATGCAATTGAAAATGAGGAAAAATATGATCAGATTATTTTAAAATTGTGTATGCAACAGTGCATTCCATAAATATTGACACACGAAATTTTAAAATAATCTGAGCCGAGTATAAAGTTATAACCGCAAAATTCGCCAGTCCCTACTTTTTGGGACAGGGTTGAAGTGCCTGCTTATCCGGTCTCTGATAATAATAATTTGCTTTCTACAGTGAAGCGTAACAATGGTGGTGGTCCAACTCAATTTTATATTGACTTGTGGACACTTATGAATGAAAACGCAAAGTTGCTTGATATTAGTGACAGTTTCTATGACGGAGTTTCCAGTAGTAAAGGATGCCTCGAATGATCTTTTTGCTGCCTTATCCGAAGGAATCCGAAAATTTGACACCACACAGCTCAGCTCGTTATTTATACAAGAGAGGTAGGAAGTCACATTCATTTAGTTATAAAAATGTTTGTAATTATCATTATTCCAGGATACCGTGTTACTAAAACCATTGATATACCTGTCTATGCTTATGGGCATATAGAAGCCTTCCAAATAAAAATGTGGTATGGGAAATACCTAAAAGCGTTTCACAAGCAAACTACATATACTGAAGACTCTTCAGTGAAGAGGCAGAGGCAGAGGAATATCTTGTGCCGAATGCAGCCTACAGGAGTAAATATTAAATATATGGGAATTACCGCAGGCCAACCAAGACCATGAATTGGGAAAATGAATTTGGATTGCATCCGAAAACTACAGGAGCCTCTTGGTTGACGTTGACACTCAATAGTTCAAATGTTTATTTTCACCTTGTTTTACAAAATGAATTAATTTTGCTATAGGTTAGTGAATCCAAGCTATTTGTTGTGTTTAATTTATTAAAATTAATAATATATTTACCCATCGTCAAGTCTTCTCTCACGTCTGTACTGTCCATTGTATGTTTGAAAACGAAAGTAGCGCTCAGAACCTTCGTCAGTCTGAACATGGTATTGTGTCGGTGTCTTTTTCCAGCCTGAAAGAGAACCTCTTGCTGTAGCCCAATACATCATCATCTGCAACATGAAAATGACACAATGACATTTACAAAAGAATATTTTAGAAGCTTGTACAATTATTACATTTTTTTATTGAATACTGTGTGATTGATGAGAGTTTCTATAAAGTATTGGATTAACTGCATCTTTTAAATCTCTTACTACATACTTGTACAAATTACTTTTCTAGTACAAAAGCGTTTTATTTTTAGGTAGACACTGTGTACATGATGTTGAAAAGTGTGTTTATCTTCATTTCATTCTTTTCCGCTAATACAAGTTAATTCTGACAAGCCATATCGCCTGTGCTGGCAAGGCAAAATAAATTAAACAAAAAACTTCAGAAATACTTGCAATAAGTACATACATAATAGGGATTCTCCAATTCGTAATTTGCAGGAGTTCTTGGAACCCTGAGAATAGATTGGATCTGCGAGTGAGAACAGCCCAGATAAAGATGAGTCTGTGGCTATTCTCTGCATTGAATGAGTGCGTTGCATGTGCCCATTACAATTACAATCAGTCAGGGAGGTTCGCCAACAAGACCAAGAACGTCCCACAAAAAAGTGCATACAAAGAGATTTCGCTTCGCTCTGGGAGTCTTTTGGCCCTATTGCGTGCTTAACTTACGTTACACTTTATACATAATAAATAACAACATTCATTACATTACTCTTCACTTTCAGACTGGTGGAAGAGCACTTACGCATGTTATGCATGCTCATTACATTAGGCTGAAAGAATTAGATGGAGAAAAAGTCAAGTCATATTGCATTAAATTTGCGACGACTCTCAACAGCTTTTATCATAAAAATAAGTGCGCACAATTTATGAATGATCACGGTGGTCAGCTTCTGCTTCTGTTGAAGGGGCACTTGTTGTGATTCTATACTACAGCAACTTTCAAATAAGCATATTCTACCCAAATTACCCAGGAGATCTCTTCCCATAAAATCAGAACTTTAAACTGTCATTTACTGATTACTCACCACAGGAGGCTTTCTAAAAGATATTCATACCGAACGCGTTAGACAAAGCAATTGCACACACACACATACTCTTTACATAAGTTCGCTTGATTTCACCTTGTGCAGTATGCACTTTGCGATTTTCCTTGTTATTCATCCGTACGCTACGTCCACAAAGGAGAGTTGTTTCACGTGAAAAAATTAGCCCAGCTAGCTGCACGTAGTCCACTTCATAGTAGACTATACTTCACACAGGTACAATTATATCTGAATTGGTTTTGTGTAATGTTGGCTGTCTGTACTATATAACTACTTACTTTAGTCATTCCTGCATTAAAGGTAAATAAAGGTACTTTTACATGCTGCTTTACCTAAATTGAATAAAAACTATGGTCAGGCCAGGCCAGTCTACCTATAATAATGTTAATAATGCAAGGCTCCACTCAATACAGGATATTGTATTGACTCTAGACTGTAGATATATTAGCATTGAAATCTACTCGAAAAGACAAAGATCACGAAGCCGATACACTTCCTACTCATTAAACTGTGCATTTTACCTTTTCGATGAGATTTTAATTCGCATACTGTAATGGGAATGATTAGCAGTTTCGAGATAATGCATTTCCACAAAGAATCCATCAGCATTTATTTACAAAAGTGTAGTGGACAGATTCCATTGATGGAATGATGAAATTGGAAATGGGGGTGTCAAAGTGTTTGCATTAGTGTCCATCGTTTACATCATCTGAAATGATCCATGGCTTTAGATTGTTTGTTTTTGCTACGTATCAGACCAAATTAAGATTCGGACCACTTATTCGTCTCCCACACATTGAAAGCACTCTCTCAAGACCATGAAACGGTTTAAGGCAACACTTTTGAATCAACTGAATCAGACGTGGCTAAATGTGATCAAGTGGTCGTGCAGTTTTTCCCACCCTTCAGATACTACGATGTTGTATTAAGTTGCTTCTCACTTATCATTTGGCTACATACATAATCTTTTCCCTTTTCCAGTTTTCCTATTTCTTCCTTGAGTTGACTCTCACAGACACCTGAGAACTTGTAATATGTGTACAACAGCAAACAATTAACTTGCCTAATGCGTATTAGTACAAATAGTAATACTACCCAAGGAAAGAAGTGCATCATTGAATCATTAGTTACATATGAACAATTCTAAATTCAAGTGGGCCGGTTTTATCGCAATATTAATTATAGCTTTTAGACGAAAATGGGAGAATCAAGTTTAAATGGCAAAAGACAAGTTAAAAACATAGTTGTAGGTAGTCGAGTTGTTGTGAGTCTTTAGAAAAACACCTTATAAATGCACGTACACAGTAGCCTGTATGCTGCAGTACAATTTTAGCCCAACCAGAAAGGTTAATGATGATGTTAGTGGATCTAATCTTGTTTCGTCGTAATAGGCGATCGTCCTTGGGCGTGACTTTATTTGAAACACTCATAATATTCAACCTGTACTTATATATACATATAGTTAGTTATAACTTTTAAGTTAAGGTTTCAGATGGTCCCGTTCCACTGAGTCGTTGGCATAAATACTTGGTATACAGTATATTATAAGCTTAAAATGCAACAATAGCACTTGAATACTGCAATCACATAGCCTCTTTCATAAATAAATAGAAGCGTTCCCCGTCCGTCCTTAAGAAGACGAAGAGCACAAAACAGAACGGTTACAAATATTTATTCATCGTCAGAGTGAAGATGGAATTAGTTTACGATAAGAGGAGTGTTAGATTTGACAAGGAAGCTGTGTAATCGTCATGATTTACGAGCCAAGCCTGTCATTTCGTTTTCAACGAACTAACGTACAATTACTGGCCTATTAGAGAATTACTTTACTCTTTTATGCAGAGTTTCTTGCACGGACCTCTATCACATGAATGTTGTCTCTTCGGCATATCCCTACACTAACATTTTTCCTTACGTGTGTTTGCTTTGTGCTCTGCCATGAACGCCTTAACGTAACTTTTTAATTTTGTGCTGTTAAATTCTAACTGTTCTGTCATGTCCATTTCAAAGTTCCTTCTGTCCTGAATGACAGACAGGCTCGCACAGAATGTACTGAAAAAATTGACGGAAAAGCAAAGAAAAGTAAATGTCTTGTCTGTATTCGCACAAAAAATAACAATATTACGAAATGCCTGCAATGGGAACGGATACTTCAAAGAAAATCTATGCAACCATAGTCATCATCGTATCATCGTAGTTTCTATCTGTAGCGTAATGTTTCTATCATCGCTATTACATTATTTGGTTATTGGTCATTCACATTCGTTAGCACAGATTCTCAGACGTCCCCAAGCTCATTTTTCACTATTCAGTCTATCACCTACTTATATTACCAATACATATCGCACATGAGACGAATTCCCAGACCACTTACTTCATACATCGTTTTGTTCTTTCCACAACTGCCTTATGAAGTGTAGAACACGGCTTTGAGTCAACAATGCAAACACTTCTACAAATATTAAAAGTACAAGTCAACTTGACAATTCTAGAATACATACCTGCACTGTTTGTGCAAAGATTATCGAGTGCTTTCAATTTTTCACTTCCTTCTACTGACTTAAGAGCTAAGTATTCTTACCATATTCCCCTTCCTTCTCTACTAGTGACTTAACTGATCCACTGCGGTTCTACATATGTATCTACTTCTTTAAACTAAAAAAACCATCAGTTTTATTTGACAAGTTTCTCCCACCAACCGTGTACACATAACATTCGAATCATTATTTACATTTGCATTCAGTTTTGCAATGATAGTCATTCTTCCTTTCAGAATCACCAACATCCATCAATAAGACCAACTAGGTTTCTACACGACATTCCCATATTATCCACTCTTCACTTTATTTATAAATAGAAATGCCTTCAGCCTTAATCAGACCAACACCTAAATGTAAGAACAAACTGCAAATGCATGCATTAAGTAGACCCACATATTTATATTCTGAGTTGGCTAACTATTACTCTGCTACACTGTTAAGTTTAATGTTGGCAGTTGTACGCAGATGAAAAATGTTTCGCTGTCTGTCACTTCTTTGAATCTGGCCCTCCACTAAAATAACTTTCGTTTAAACTGCTATTATTGCCTTATACTTTAGTATAACTCTCCTTCAATGATGGTACTAAATTGCAAAGTAAAATAAACTATTACCGCACACACACAGGCGTACCAAGAAAGCGAATCTGTGAACAGTTATTGTCAATATGCAATAATTAAGTGTTTGCTGAAGAATCTCATTTGAAAAACCAACAACTGTCACGCCTGAGAATTTCCACATTGCTTTTCTCTAATTGAGGCATTCTAGGCATACGTTACATAATATATTATAGCATAGCAATACATCCACACATCCAAGTGTACAATGATTAGATTTCCGTTACTTCACTGATTTCTATAATAATTCTGCCCAGTCCCAATGATGGATTGCAGGCATTGTTTACACCTGAACAGCCTAATTAACACACATGGTAAAGAGATGGTGATGTTGGCGAGTTCTAACTCAAATATTAACTGTTTCCACATCCCTTCCTTTTATGGAACGATTCCCATTTTAATACTAGCAAAATTTCCCCCATTTCCTCTCTCAGCCCACAACGTTATTTACTCTCATAACATTTGACTGCACGGCTCGTACAATTAAATGTAACTGCGGTAGAAAATTGCGGTACAATTAGCATTTGCTTTGTCGCAACTTACATCATTTGCTTTAATTCTCAATAGCCAGACAAAGTAATAAGCCCTAGTGAGAATTACCAAACCGCAATTTACTCAGGCTTTTTACCACGCGCCGAATGATATTTGCACGGTGGGTCTGTCCGTCTATCTCTCTCTTGTACCAACCATGTATCTACAATCCAATTACACAAAACATTAGTGAAACAGTACGGATGGGTATATTATACAATTCGTCGAGCAGAATCGAAAACATTGGAAAGGTGAGATGAAGCAATAACTAATATAGTGACATAATTGTGCATTCTATACTAATGTGGGTATACGCAATAATAAATAAATACAATTTATTTTTAAGCTGATCAACAGCCGACACAATGGTAAGACTACATAACAAAAATAGCAAAAATAAGTGTATGGAGTCACAACAGCTGCAGAAATATCCGAAAATCTCTTTATGTACAAAACACCAGACCACTATGCACCACCTTCTATTAAATACATTTGATTCTCAGAAATGTATTGCGTATGTGGAGGTAATAATATTCAGCTGAAAGCAATAAGAGAAGAGATCACCATGCACCACCTTCTATATTAAATACATTTGATTCTCAGAAATGTATTGCGTATGTGGAGGTAATAATATTCAGCTGAAAGCAATAAGAGAAGAGATGTTAGGAATTGTAGTCCTTTCCGCTGCCTACGTTCCGTCCGTCCGTCATTATTCATGTTACCGTCCATCTAGCATGAAAAGAGACGTTTTCTATTCTATAGCGATTTATGTCTGCTACATATTTTTGTACGCTTTCATGTTTCATGAAGTATGTAGCGGACGAATGTGCATTATTATCCCGTATATATGTTTTATTCGAGTAGAGTCGATTTATGTTGTTAGCACATGGTGCAGAGAGGACAGCTTCAAACAATCAGCAATCCTTAACAGAAACATTCACAAGAATAATCCCCAACAATGAAATTGGACAAGATTGTCACGATCGAGTTTTTTCCCTTTAATCTACTGGCAGCCCATCCATTACGTCTACAGTATGCAAAATAGTGGAACAAAATACACTTTCCTGCCAAATGAACGTCGAAGCTAACTCAAAACAGCCAATTACTTCTTCATCATCTCAACGAGCGAGTATTTTCAGCGGAAAGTAACAAGAAATCTTCTTGGAATATATATATAGGTAATCACTATAAAATTTCCCAGTTACTGCACGCGGGGAAACTATTTTCCCTAAATACGTCAAATAGTTTATTACATGTACCATTACTTAGAAAAGTGATACGTAATGCAGGAATCTAACAATAAGATTCTCTCTTGTTGATATATGCATCTGTGGCTCTAATAAATTCAAGTGCATGTCTGCTATAGATTATTGCTCAAGCCGATAATATGTCATGTAACACTTAAATAATGTTCAGGTAATACGCGCATCAATGACGTTCCAAGCAGTAAATTCATGGTGTGCTGATCTGTCGTCGGACGAAACAAAAAATTAGCATTCAAAATCTCCAAACTTTAACCATAATATTTCAGACAAGCAAAGGCCCACACGTTCTATTGAACGCAGAGTGCATTGTTACTCTCACGACGTCTTGTCATAGACTACTTAAATTTATGGTGATCCCAGACAAGCTTTTAACCCATCCTACTACCTCAGCCAAACGCAAATTGTACACCGCACACTCTATTACTATTATCTGCATGAGCATATGCCTTATTGAGCGTTTGACTCTTTATTCTTTAGCAATGGCTCATCTATAATGATATCAGGTAACTTACGAGCAGGACAATTAGTAACTATGTAGTTATACGTATATAGCCACGTTCAACATTGCACTCATTTATCTTTTACAGCTTACTAGTACAAAGCAATAATCCAAGGAAAATCATGTGCATCCTTTTCTTATTTCCTGATTCTGAATAAATTTGCATAGAAATTGTGTTTGTGTTTCGATTCAGTTTTACAGCGAACTAAGCATTCTAGTTTTTCATTCTATTATGTACTCATGTGCTCGTAGACACCGACTGACTTCCTTTGTGCATTCAAATATTATCACCTACACCATGGCAGAGATTTACAACTTCGACTCGATTGCATTTGTGTAAAATGTTCATCTGCATCTTTACACGTACATACATACATACATACATACATACAAGCATAGTCATTTGTAATTAGGATAAGCAAAAGTGAATTATTAATGGCTAGTCCAAGTATAATATTATGCAATGCTGCTCAATCATAATTCTTCATATTGAAACATTACAATAATCCACAAGACATAAAAATAAGTTATTAACTCTAAGTAAAGTCTGCACGTCAATCGGAGGCGCTACGGATACCATACGCATGAATTTATCGTATGCGGAATTTATTCCATGCTTACCATTAGTGTAATTGCAGGGTTGAGGTTGAAGTTGAACTAGAGGAAATACAACGCTCAATTTTATCAAAAAGTACATTAGAGCGGAATGAAAATTTCTGTCTGCCTCCGTCCTCACTAATCTTGATTGATAAGCTTGCGAGAAAGATTCTTATTTTATTCCTCACCGTGACTCTCTTGAGGTCATCTCGTAAAGTTCTTTACTTGTTGAGCAGCTCGTTTTTCTGCTAAAACATTGACTGTGCTGCACAGAGAACCGCAAGCTCACGCTCTCTCATCACTTGTAGCACAAATGTAACGAATAAATCAACTGTAGTTACTACAGTTTCAATGAGCAATGTAGGAAAACAAATGTGAAGCCCAATCAAATCAACATCAAACAAATAGTAATGACACGATTGGCGTACGTACGTATTTACTACGTTCGTGAATGTAAGGTCTCTTTTCCTGCAAGTGTGCAGCAACAAGGAACAAAACAACAACAATATACATATTATGAAAATCCTTTGTTTGGCTGACCCTGTGCAACCCTCCCACGCAGGATTATCATCGTAATAAACTAAAAGTCATTGCCGCTGCTCGCTACTTAATGAAATCGAAAGTAATTCATTAGCTGCTCTATAACTGTAAATTGTTTACAATAAGCATGCTGATTGAAGTAAGCAGCATTGTATCCTAAATAGTGCACTGACGTATTCCTTTCATTAAATTGCATACTTACTGCCACGCAAAAACCGTCCAACCGAAGGCGGCAAATACTGTATAATATATGAATTTATGAATTGAGGTGTCTGGTGAACACCAACGTGTTGTCGTCGTCAATACATTGTGTAGGAAGACGAAGACACAGAACGAAGGAGAAGACTTGACTAATGCTCTCTGTTTATTTGTAGGCAGCGTACATCCATCATAATTTTATATCCCATATTAATCATAAGACTTAAAGGTAGAGTACAGAGAGTCAGGTCATAAGTCGTAAAATAAATGTAGTAAGAGAACCTTGTCCTCTGTAATACTTACTTCGATGCGAATGATGCGATGAGAAATGTGCAAACCAAATATTATTGTTGTCCATAGTAATTGTATATGACGACTCTTTGTGAAAATGGATTCGTCAGCCAAACTGAGAGTGAATCCGCTTGAGAAATTCACTGAGCACACTAATATTGAATAGCACAATCACGACTCAAATGTAGTGGCTTGATCTTGTATAGTCGCAATGCATACAATAGAGTTGAGTGCAAGACGCCGTGATATAATGGCTCATAACCCTAAACGCCTTTATGTCCTTCTATCATTCTAGAATTCAAATCACCTGTCATGTCATTCTTTGCACTCGCATTAAGAATTCTCACATCGCTCCTAAGAAATGTGTTAATCATTTCCAACCCCATTTTCGTATTATGCATGTTTTGTGTCTGTGTGCAGTGTACTGTAATAGTAAGTGTGTGTGTGTTTTGTAAAATTGCAGCGAACCAAACCAGATACGTGTAATTACAGCCATCTTATCCCTTTATTTGTTACAGTTGTTTTATTATATAATAACACCCATAAGGTACTATAACCAACAGAGGAATCAGTGCCTAAAATGTAAAGACATTCTCTGGAAACTTGAATGTGTCAAAAGCGCACTTTGAAAAGAAAGGAGTTTAGGACGTTACGCATCTTTTCTTCTTGCGTTATAGTCGACTTGACTTTTGCAGACAAGTCTCTTCTCTTACGTTGGTTTGGTTCTGCATCATTTGCCCACGCGTAAATGGGCCACTTAATGTCAGTGTTACTCCATATTAAAAACCTTATAAGGATTAGATGACTGGGTGACCGCATTGCATCGAAAAAACGTATCTTCCACACAAAACAAGAATAAGCATGTGGTGGTACAGTCTGCAGTAGTGTGAGCCAGCGGTGCGGTCTCATATGCTGCACACAGAGATGAAGTAGGTGCATTTGCATAGTAGTAGCACGTTGTCTCGACTCAAGGAGTCAGCGGCCACAGCGGTTTAACAATTGCTTTGTATTCTGCTTTTTACCTGTCTCCCTGTCTATATTCTTTTTATTGCTTTGTTTAAAATCACGAATTGTAAACATTATTGCCCCAGCAAGTGCACCCTGCGTGCTATCCTATGCTTACCTACGTAAATTAAGATCTTCCTACCAGTCAACAAGACTGACAATGGCAGCCAGTGTTGTACGCAATGTACAATCGAAAGGAAAACTGGTCTTTTCTCCCTCTGTTCTGCCAAACAATCAAATTATGTGACAAAGAATACAACAGGGAAACTATGCAATAATATGCAGAGTATTAACCATCAGGCATTAATTTACCTAGAGAGAGACAGAGATTCAATGAGTCACTGGAAAGTTGTATCTCCTAGCTGGAGGTTGAATAGCTGAAGAGGAAAAAAACATTTGTTGTACTATCTGCATTTCCAAAGGGAAAAAATTGGGACTGATCGGTGAACTGAAGGAACACTGTGCCTAAATAGTGAATCCACATTCCATTAAAGTGCATCTTAACTCACAGTGGAAGAGGCGTAACAATGCGAGCACCATTGTGTTTACAGTGTACTAATCCCAGTTGAATATAATGAAGTCGAAAAGTCTGGTTTATAATGTAAACTTTTGCCTGAAAGCCTTCAATGCAGAAATAAGTACTTCTTGTAGTACGTCCTGTAACGAGGAGACGGAAAACTTCTGATGAAAGCAAGGCTGCTATATGCACTTATAAGTTACATAAGTACAAAACAAACCGAGTCATCACAAAAACCTGACCAAATCGAATGTTTTAAGGCTCTTTCAATTTTCTTCACGATTCCTTTCAAAAACCTCCGTTCACATGATCACCTTAGAACCAACAGGTGGAAAGCTGTGTCAAGTCAAGTAGTTTCCATGCATTTTCTGTTAAATAAGACCTATAGAGGCTGACTCCTGCACAGCTATATCTATTATTCATCTCAAGACCAGAACTACTTCAGAACACATATGAGGATTTAATACGTATATATGCAACATTCAAATACTGCTAAGCTGTGTGGTAGTAGACGTTTGAGCCACTTGTTTTTCTGACTGTTACCTAAAAGGTGGCTTGCCTGGTAAGGACACACACTACTTATAAATACATAGAATTCAGTAGTAAATCTTGACTTCATTGTGAGTGTTTGACAATGAGTCAACCATACAACCTTTCTACACACAATGTTACAATGTGATATATAAGCACATGGTTATTTACTGCATAATTTGCCCAACAACGTATGAATACACACACGTTCTACCTTTAAATTGTACAATCGTTTAAACAGATACTTTGTGGCGTAACTTGTAAGATGTAATTTAAGAAGGCATAAAGCTAATAGATTATAAAACCTGTGAATAGCGTAAATATATTATATTTATTGCACACATTTTTAGTACATTGGTCAAATTTTCTATTATCTTCGACAGACATTGATATAGTGCGTACGTTTCCTAATGGCACACCGTATAATGCTCGTAGCTCATGTTTACAAAGGCGCAGTTGAAGTACGTTCTCACGTGTACACGCACAGTTGTTAGCATACGGATGAAACAGCAATTGAATAAAAATGAAACACTGACAGCGCTTTTCAGAATTCTAAACGAGACACTGCAAACTGCAATCTCTCTAACGTGCGAATGGGTGTATATCAAAAATTATATGGGAACAGCATACACAATATCGCATTTTTAAACGACAAGTGATTACAGGAACACAGTGCCAGTACCTGTACGGCTTTACGTTTTGGTAAACTTATATTATTGAAGTAAGCATGAAATCCGTTATGCATCCGCATGTAAAAAACAGCATGTAGTATTTGAGCAGAACCAAAGATAAATTCAGAATAAATGTTGTGGGAGAGAAGGAAGGGTTCAGGGTAAACTGCTGACCTCCGTTATTACTTTCGTGCACACACACACAAACAATGTTTTATGCATAGCTTTATGTCTTGTATTACATTCCCACTTTGTTATGCAGCTGCTGCTGTTCTTGTCAAAAGTTGAGACTCGTTAATTCGAAACACAGTGTACTGGGATCGGATTACCTCGTACGTTATTTTCTCCTACAATGTATTGGTATTGGTGTTGATATTGATGGTGACCTAAATAATTTCAGAGGACACAACACTAATAAATTTTTGCTGCACACTTTAAGTGTCTGCTGGTAGTAGTGATAGAAAGTGTGCAGTGTTAGATGCTTAGCTGACGACTAAATTCCCACATGATGGTATACGTTAGCCTTCAACTAGGCTCATGTCATGTCAGCGGATAGAACACGTATCATCTCATTTGCTGTTTATAAGGCGGGCCCAATGAATTAATAATATTGTGCAGTGCATACTAAGAATCCTCTATATGTAGGCTACCGAAATTAAAGACAGAATGTTGAACTGAATGAACAGTAAACGAGTGACTGTACCTAATAAGGGTTAAGCTATTTATGTAATGAATAACACGAACCTGACTAATTGACTACTAATTTGTTTCTGTGAGAGAAAATGGCATGGGTTTTGAATTTATTAACAATAGCGCATAAATAACAATCAATGAGAAAAACCTGATACTTATTCTTTATTGTACGTAAAGTAAAGATAAGCTGCCTTATAAATGTTTGCGGTATTCTTGGTTTTGTACTATTTGCTTTGATAGATCGTGTATTTATATAAATATGTGTATTATACATACATTAGTTGAACAGTAAAACAATTGCATACTGTACGTGTACAGTTGTTTACTTTTACTTATGCAATTATTCAGACAAATCTTCAAGGCAATTAATGCTGAATAGAGTTCTACATTTGAGTCTCACGCTGCTTTACATTGTTTCCAGTAAGATAAACTATTTAGGTAATTCTCAAGAAATAATTCGCTTCAGAAAGTGTAAAAGAAGAGTATTATTGCATTGCGCAGAGAACTTTACTAAAGAGGCACGTTCATCGTGCCGCCATCATCAACGCCACGTCAATTAATCTCTACCATCAGACGGTCATTACACATTCTAAAGCATCTTTATTTCATAAACAGTTTTGCATTCGATATCTACTTAATTGTGGCATTAGAACTTTTAGTAAACTAGATTAGATATTATCCCTACTCTATCGCTCGAAATCGACCAGAGTTTTTACATGGCTGTCAAAGTGAACTTTGGCAAATCTTGCCAACTCTTACGAACTCTGCAAACCATCTTCACTTTTACAAACACGCATTTAAGAGATCTCTAATATGGAATTTTGGTCAGCTAACAGTAAATAGACTATGTGAGATGTTCACTATATAGTGCATGGGTCTTTAGTTAAGAAAGCATGAAAAAGACTGAGACAAATCTGCATACATTACGTAATGCAGTACATGAAATTGGTAATAAAAGGCGTATCAATTGTTGAAATTGAAGAGTTTACGCTGTGCTCACATAAATACATAATCATCAATATTATTATCCAGATAGTATGGCTAATATGCAAATCTGACGAGAAGGTGAACATTACTAAAATAAGCGGTTGGACGTGTTCAAACTTTATACACGATTAGTGTGCAAAATCTGATAAAGCGACAAAGGTCTCGGGTATTGCTTACGAAAATTGCGAATTCTTCCCTGCTGTCCATATTCCTCACAGTTTCACTTTGTAGCATACCATGTACTTATACATAGTATCACACAGTGGTCATTTTAAGATAAGAATCTAAACTGGTGTTGACACACTGTCTAAGAATTTGTTACGTATAAACATTAAATAAATAAATTGAACGCTTTAGCGACGTGACTAAAAGTAAACATGCACGCTAATGCAAATATAAACGTTTCCGAATACGTTTTACGTCGTGGTTCTTAGTGTGTTTGATGATGATGATAGTTGATGATAAATCACATTATTATTGTAGGCCAATATCACTGTGATGTATTCCAAGCTAAGGGTAACGAGCATTAAATCAACTGTCTAATTGTGTGCATACCTTACTTACACTAGTTAGGGAGAGATTACCTAATCAACTGCACTAGTAATGTATGTAATGGATACTATTGTGGTGCTGTGTTATTTGCACTCCGAGTTCCGCATGATAAACTTTCTCTTTCGTTCATGTTATTATTTGATTGTGCTCTTATTTGTTATGAATACAGAATGTGAATTAAATGTACTTGTACTGGTGTTCAAGTTATTTTTTCAAATGGTATCACTCACGACATGTAAAAAAATGTGTCTAATAGAACAGTGTATGTTCACTCAATACTAAAACATATATTTAACATGGTAATATTCATTTGTGCCCATAGCCCTCATACCACCATGCGTTTAATGTATGAATATTTTCAATACATTGAATAGTTGAATAACAGAGCAGGTACGATTTGTAATGTGGATGCGCGTGCTCTGGTTGTGTGCATACTTTTATTACGCATAAGTAATCTCATTGTGTGTGTGCGAGCTGATTGGAAGAGATAAATAATAGAATGAATGGAATCATACAAAGGGTACGCACGTTAGGTGAATGGACAAAAATCGCTACAGTTACATATTATTCTGTCATGGGGCTAAGAAAAGAAATGCACACAGCGACCGTTAATGCAATTTTTTGATCTTGTTAGCAAAGAAACCTGTCCCGAGAGAGATATGAGGTATGGCACGTACAATAAAAATCCTTTGTAATGGCTAAAAGCGACAAAATGAAAGAAATGAGCCAATTTGCGAATAAGTTACGTTCTAATAAATAGTGAACTAATTGTTAACCATTCCCACAGCTCGGTACTCTCAGACCAGTGTGTAAAATTGTAAACAAGTGAGTACAACACTGAAAGTAATCTGGAGATAAGAAATTAGGTTGACATACATATGTCTACTAGAACAGGTGGTAACGATGTTAACAAGCGACGAGATGGCTCGATCTTTATGGCTCATTGCGTTTCAGATGAGAAAATGAAAGACGATTCTTCGAGACAGCAATTGGGTACTCCCAAATTGGCTGTAATTAAAATTGCTGCTACAATTCGAATTGAACCACCCATCTCTTGATTAAGAATCATTTATTAGGCGTTTGTGCAGACGCAGTGAGATATATAATGATATGCAAATAATGCCTGCACAATAGCATCTCTCTCTGGCCTTCTAAACAGTACTTTGCATAATGTAGCAATATTTGCATTTTTGCAAAGCGTCTTAAGTACTACGTAATAAGTTTAGAGTAAATTTTCCAATCGCTCACAAATATTGAAACAAAAATAGTACAGCCATATGTACCGACATTTTGGCCCACACGCAACAGGGAAAAAATTCTATTGTATTTTCCACATGTGGTACCCATGCGATAGTGATGTCAAGACCTTTAATTGGTTAATAAGTGCCAATGATGTAATGTACCCAAATACTAACTCTCCACTAGTATGATATTCCAAGAACATGAGATTCTATACATCGAGAGCAGACTATGACATATGACGGAACTGATGTTTTTATATTATTTGCTAAGATGTAACATTAGGCGCACATTGAAAACTTTATTGACCAGCAGAACCTACAACTGTATTTATAATCTTGGTCAGTAGAATTTAAGCATTTAAAAGGTACACAGACATCATAGAAGCTCTCAAGGAAGTTTGAAATATGAACACAGACACACATTGAACATTCACCATGAGTAATCTATAAACACGCACGCTCATCACATCACACACACAACACTACCACGAGAAACATAATAATATAATAAACGAGTTTTGACTTCGCACAGATGAAGGATGAGAACATAATGCTGCACAGTAAAAATACGAGTTAATATTTTGAATAAACATCAGTGTGGATAGCCATGTGTGCACTGTTTACATAGGAAGGTAGCATTTAAACTGTTACGAAAGCGAGTGTTATGAGTGTACTGTATTTCCACTTGCACATAATTCTTTTCTGCATTATTGTTGTGTGTTTGGGAAGAAGGTAAGGTGGCTACTAGCATTTCAAGCACGTAAGAAAGGTTACTAGGTGGACGTGGTAATTGATAGCAGAAAACAAGAAAAACGTACGGCATGATGAGTATATATTTAAATGGAAACAATGAGTCTGAAAATGAATTTTTCAGCACAAATTATAATCGTAGCTACAAGTTAATCCAGTCTCCTTGCCAAGATGAAGCTGGTGGTGGAAAATGAAAAGTATTAATTTATATTTTGCTCTACACCTAAAAATGCATGTGAAAGAGATAGTCATCTGACTGGCAGTGACCATCAACCACTCTGAGGGAATTAAAGTTTAATCTCATTTAATCAGCGTAACTTAAGTGTGTTACTAATAAAACAGAAAAAATATCGTCCAATCGCTTACTCGAGATTTTTCTCACCTTTGCGCACCTAAGGGACTCCACTTCCCAATAGTTACGATTATGCAACTGGTAACATACTTGACAGCTAAATGTGTTAAGTTGTACATAATTTTTAAGGGACTCCACTTCCCAATAGTTACGATTATGCAACAGGTAACATACTTGACAGCTAAATGTGTTAAGTTGTACATAATTTTATGAATGACCCCATTAGAATCTTCGAAGGGATAGTCATAATGCGTAGTATTTTTTTTATCTGATTGAGACTTGTTAGATAAAAATCGGTGTGGGGATTGAATGAAGGTTGCACAACAAGAGTACGTATTTATCTTTTGACTAATAGCTTGTTCATAACAATCTCTAATGTATAAAAACACTTTACTATTAAATACTATTAAAGTAAATGTACCCACCATCGTCTTTAATAATTATACAAAAGTATGTTTTTATAAACGGATTGGGTGATTATTACTGATTATTGTCATTCTTGTGAGCGCATGGACACGTAAATACACACACCACTTGCTTAGCACATTATATGGAAGAACACTCAATTATTTCCTCAATTTCCGTCGGTTGGACGCACACGTTCAATATACTTTACCTTTGCATTCCTACATAAGTAATTACAAATATTATTTGTGATGTGTATGTGCATTGTGCAATGCACATTCATGAGAAATAAACACAACTAAATACTCAAAACAAAAGAATAAAAGAACCCCATTATACAGCATTAACTGTGTTGTCAATCAATTTTAAGTTGTATGTATATTATTATTAAACTGAAAGGTCACCTAAACACAACTCATAGCTGTGAGCACCTGCCATGACAATCCTTCTATTATTCACTCTTCGTTTCATTGTCAAAATGGTAATGTAGTAGATATCCTGATTAGTCCTTGTATTACCTCGAATATTTTCCATTTTGTGGATAATCGCTATTTTGTCTTGGCATCATTGGTATTACATTGCACATTTCAGAGTTAATTTTTTTTTCATTGTCAAAATGGCAATGTAGTAGATATCCTGATTAGTCCTTGTATTACCTCGAATATTTTCCATTTTGTGGATAATCGCTATTTTGTCTTGGCATCATTGGTATTACATTGCAAATTTCAGAGATAATTTTTTGGAATTTCTTCATTTTCGTCATTTAACTTGCGCTTTTAAAACAAAGATCATCGCTAAGCTTCTAGGTTATTTATAGATCAAAAAGAATTTGTGGTCATTCAATAGGACCCGTTTCACCGTTGTCGTTCCTACTAGTAAGTACATACAAGTACCTTCGGCAATACAGGAGTACAAAAAGGTGGCATCTAGTAAACCACTACATTGAAGATGAGGTTTAGATATAATATAATATGATCTTGCCTTCTTTGAACCTAAGTCTCGCTCTGTTCATTTAACATTTGTCATTCAACCAAGAAAAATTAAAACTAACCCCCAAAGCTATGCCTTCAGTGCAACAGTCACCGAAGCAGATCGAAGAAGAGGAAAAACCAAAAGAATTGAAATCGAAAGTGAGATCTTGAGATTAGAATTGCAGATCAGATCCAATTTGACTTAAGATAGGTATGCAAAATACAGAATGGTCATAATCTCACCTGTCTCACAGACTCACAGTATCAATCTGTATTAGCATATTACATTATTTATTCATTCATACCTATACAGGTTTTCAGTTTCAAATTGGAGAATATAATCCTGCTAGCTAGACTACTAGCTACCAATTGCTTATTTTATAGCGAGACGACAGTCTTAGACAAAGCCATAGGTAATTGATCGATTTTTCTGAATTTCTCTTGTCTTCCTTAAGGCATTTGTTACTAGCTGACTACAGACTTGTCCGCTTGTCTTCAGTCTGGTCTTCTCTAGTGTACAGAATCACTGCCTGTGTACTGTGTGTATACCTGTATTTTAGTTCAGGGTAACAAATAGTGCATTATAGTGCACATTCTCACAATCATGAAATGACATGACATGACAGCAACAGAAGCAAACGGATGGAGACTATATAGCTTAACGGAGAGCCAACAGCTTGATACCAGATCGAGGAAGGCAAAATAGCTTCCCATCGACAGAAGAAGTGTAATGTTGCCTGAGCACTGTGAAGACAGGTAAGCTATACCTGTGCATACATTAAATACGTAAGTATTCAGACAGTCAACGTATTACACTTACACACAGACTCGTATAGATGTACATATGATAGAGCAATGAATTTAAAAAAACATACTGTACAAATTACAGCTTCACTTTTATAACTTGATTATTCCGAAGACAACGGAAATCACCTTCTTATGGTAAATTTCCATAATGGATAAAGGTAAAATATATTATCCACCGTTGATACAAGTACATGTTACTGAAGAACTCTCCTTTGTTAGGATTTCAGTTAGATAAACTAATAGTGCAAATCTATTGATGTCAATCGGACAAGTTAACCTCCCCTAACATTCCTTTCATATTTATTTCGTCACTGATGACGGAATTCAGAGAGAGAGAGAGTGTGTGTGTGTAGTCTTCATTTTTACATTATTAATTGATTATGTATGAAGAAACATAATAGTTCGTGCACAGGTGCACATTTCAAGCAAAGTAGTCCACGCGATGTAATGACATGACACTCACCCCAATAAAAGCGATCCATATTTGAGTTAGTGGCCAATCCATTTTCCAAATGTTCACTATCACCCTGCACTTTTCGAACCGCCAGGAAATTTGCTGCTAGCACACCGGCAGCCGAATCCAAAAATTTGACAATTCAAATGGACAGTACAAAGTCACCTGTGATTTTCCCTCTCACCAATCACAAATTACAATTCGTTTATCAGTTAATTGAATAAAATTGGCACGTTCCATTGAAAAGTGCGAAAATGAGATTTCCTTTTCTCCCGACTGTAAAAGAAAATGTTATTGAAACAAATTTCAGTAATTGAAGCCAACACTTGTCTAGCTCCTTTGTCGTGTGAACACTTTGGATTTCTTTGGCTGACTGTTGTCTCTATCAAAAAGTTCGTCCAGTTTAATCTCCACAACTGTGATACACCACTCTGTGTTAGTGTGGTGACAATGTTACAGCGTTTTATATATCTCCTCCACATACAAAGGTGCACTACATGTTGTATCTGCTATGCAGAAGATCTCTAAATTCAGGTATATATATAAATGTGTGTGTGTGTTGAGTTTGGTTCAACTTTGACTTTTTTTATCCTCAAAGTCTGATGATGGTTAGCTAATAGAATCAAATGGACAACTGACATACACATTAAGCCAGCACTGTTGTATATCTATAGGTCCTCAATGTCTAACAATTACAAGTCGAACTGTATACAGTGATAGATAAAGCAGTTGAGATTTTTGAGTAGGTATTCACTAGCATGGACACACCAAAGCCAACCATGTGCGCTCCTCTCGTCTCTATCTCAGTAATGTGAGTAAATTAAATTGACTCGAGTTAACTCCTAGTAGTTATAGGATAGTAAGGCATGTTTTCTTGTCTCTTGAAGGAATTAAAGCAAGTCAAACCACCTGCAATGCAAGGTAAAGCAGTTACCTACCTTTTACCTACTGTTCATATCCCTTTCTGAGTATGACTATATGGTTGCTAGAGTGGTATGAGAAGATGGGATGCAAAGGAGCAGCAGCAACAGCAGCGCAGAGCAACAACAACACAGTTTTCCCTTTCATTTCAACTCTTGTCGTTGGAGACTTCACTTTATCAGAAGGAACTCGTATATTTCTTTTGCCAATGTAATAATGTTACCAGTGCAGACAAGACACAAACACATTTTATACACATAAACGTACACATGCAATTCAAGTTGAAGCTAGAGAGAGAGAGAGACATGTCTGCCGAAGCCGCTTCTCAACATCATCAGATATACATAGATACATCACTCTTTTCCATTGTACGTACTTTACAACTCTTGCCCATAACAATATTATTATGTCCATTCCTTTCCACAATCATTTTTGCATGTAGTAGTACAAGAGTCACAGAGTTCTCTGTTCTCTCTCTGTGTGCTTATTTGCTTCGCTTTACATTAGAATACAATACAATCTAGGTAAAATCAGGGGGTTTCCATCGTAAAGAATTTCAATGTGATAGTAATAGCAATAAGGCACATAGTAGTACCTATTGATACACACTGCGACTACTACACACATCGTATAATAGTAGAGTATTCGATACGGGACAAGCTGCGTACAATTTAACTACACTACTTACAGTTGTATGGATATTGCTCCACCCTTTACTTTAAGTTATTTTACCTTTAGCCGACATTCTATAACTGAGCATTAGCAAGAAATGCAACAATTACGACTAGTCACCAAGTAAAGCATGTGTTTGTATGCATTGTGCTTTTGTCTACCACTACCAGATACACTCCTGATGTATAGTTACACACTGTGCTATTTAGTCGTATACACTTAAATTATGTTATTGTTGTAAATTGCCATAGTGGTCTGGTCTCAGGTCTGTTCGTCGTAGACAACATTCTTCAACGTCAAATTTGGAATTGGCTAGAGTAGATGGAATTGGCTCACCTACGTAGAGCCCAAAAGTACATTAACATTCATACTTAAGCATTTGCATTTGCTCAGCTTACAATGGGACTGGACAGTTGCGTTAGATAATAATGTGGATTGAATATTTAAATTACGATCACTGTGTAGTACTTACTTTTCGTGCAACTTGGCACAGAATAGTAACGAATTACTCTAATAGCTATCACAATCTCGTACATTTTGTATTTCTCTAATGTACAGTGCACAAAGCCTAAGATAAATGTGTACTAGACCATGGAGAACACAACGTGTGAACATATTTGTGCCATACTTATTGAGTATAGTTCTGGTTTGACTGTATAATAATGTAGTACAACTATTCAATACATAACTTACTTTTCCTTTTCGTGTGTAAACTGAATATTATTATGTATTCTATTATGTATGATGCTAACTTGTTATATTAGATAGATGTAATAGTAAAAAGTATGTAATTTGATAACAGATATTACGTGGGAATTCAATGTTAGATTGTGGGTGCGGCTTATAGATTTTATTTTTTTACAGATCAGATTCATTTATGCAGATGCATTGCGAAGAGGTGGAATAATATTCAAAGTGCAATGGTATGTCAATTCTAGGGTTGAGCTAGTAATGCGTCCACAAAGCAGCAAAAAATTGCGTGGGGGATGCTACGCAAAAACTAAATTATTTTCCTTCTTCTCGCTCACTCAAACAAACTCTGTGGTTAAGCGTTAAGCACTTTGAAGAGAATTATTTCACGTTTCCGTGTCGAACCTTCAGATGCTCACTCACTTTCGATCCGACGACCTAATTTAAATACACACAATTGACGCGGCAGGCAATACATACGACATGATGCTGTGTGAGTGGTATCACAGATTTCAGGAGGGACATGTTTTGATAAGAATGATCGATTTATTGACGACACGTTATTTTGATGTGTAATTTTTTTGCTAGCTTTATTCAATCGTATACTCTGTTTTAAATACGTAAATAAATGTAAATTAAGCCCACTTAGCCCACTGTACTGACATAAAGTGATCTTCCCCCTTCCTAATGCTCTGTACATGTTCATTTGGTGACTTGTAGCCTTGGCATGTCCAATAGTATAAAATAATATTTGCTTGCAGATCAGAAGTCATATCACATAACAACAGGGAAAACACATTATTATTAATACCTAGTAGAAGGTAACAGGTAATGCAGCGTACGTGTCTAGTGATGATGTGACAGCGCTTTGTGGTGTGATTGTAGAAAAAGATGTGACAGCAACAATGCAGAGTCGTGTTCCTCCTGTCATGTTAGTTATAGTAAATATTAAATGCTGAAAGGCTGTAGCTGTGTGATATAGCCAAACTATTTGCATTGGCCATGTGGAAGTTTTAAAGTGGCAATGGTGTAAGTAATGTTTATTGAGGTGCACTTATAAAGTGATACGAGTAGGTAATTTAGCATGCATAAACACTAATGGTGCGGTTTTGACTCATAATTCTGTAAGGTGAATAAGTAATTACTTGCAAAGTCATCAGCAGCACATAAAATAGATTTTCTAAGTATTTACGAAACCAGCAGAAACATAAATTACCGCACCACAGGTGAATATGTCAAGAGAGTAAAGGAGAATCCTGACGTTATAATGTATTGAACAAAAAAACAAACAGTGAGAGTGAGAACTCATCAATGTAAGACAAGAACACTTGTGTACGAATGGCAATAAAACGAACACGGAAAAATACCCGACATACAACATACCACATATTTATAAATTAGTTAGTCATGCTATTGAAATAGTTGGCGGTTTTTCAAAAAAAAACTTGAAATAAATTGTTTCGAGTGACTTGCGGGGAATTGACTTTGATTGTGTTTATCTTTGATGCATCACTTTATTACGAAAGTACTCACAGACGGTCCTCTTGGATCTGTATGCAGTAAGCAATCCTGTCAAAAAAGTCACGTTTAAAAATATATGAGAATGTTACCGTCGAATTAGCAACTTGAGGGCAAGCAAATATTTCCTTTTCCATTCAGCAGTCAGTTTGCTTTGCTGAATTGAAATACTAACCTACACTAAATGAATATCGATGACATAATGGATTCTTTATAAAATCCAACCACAAATTTTAGCTAATCAACGTTCTGAATGCACAGCGGTAACATTAGTTTGTGCTCAGATATTTATTTAGTATATTTAGCTACAGGTATCTCTCTCGACACTGAATTCTCCCACTTTTATCGACATCTCTGACAGCATGCCTCTTGTTTATGCAAACAGATGACAAATATTATTCTCGATTATAAGAAATGCAAAGCGAAATAGCATGTAATATCTGTATATAGGCCTTTGTCTCAGAAGCAGTAGACACTTAACCTTGATACGTGAGCGTGGGACGGACAGAAATTAAATCTTGGAGATTTGGAGATCAAAATAAATTAATGAATTCGCGATCTCTTACTTGGTGGTAGGGAGAGAAAATTTCGCACTAATAGCTAGCCCTAAATGTGCTCTATTCCCTTATTTGATATTTGCTCTAGTGGTTCGAGTTGTTTCCCTTTCTACATGTTTGTGACATAAGAAACACACGTAGTATACGGTTCAGCTGTGAAGTCTCACAGTAGAATAATATCATGATGTAATGCTGACTTCTCCACAAAAGAATTTATGATGACGTGTACATTACTTCAATAAGTACAGGCTAAGGAGTACGTCCATGCATGGTACTTGCACATGTCTTTAGTGTGTAGGTTCGTCCCTGTTTAATCCACATCGTTCGTCTGTATCGTCTCCTCAAAATGTAAATACAAATATTCATTCTCTCGCCGTTTCTCTTCTCGAGTATCGAATTGCTAACAATTATTGTCACTACCTAATGGTTTCATTCATCCTGTGGTTAGTGCTCCACTCCTGAGTAGTAGTGCAGATATCTTGAGCACGTTGTAATAAAAAAAAAAGGGGTAATCTAGAGAAGTCATGTAAAGAAAAAGCACAGCTCATCGCTGCAGGAAGACGAGATACCAATAAGGAAAATTTTTGGGACAACCAAAACAAGATCTGCTCATCTACTCACTGCATCACTCATATGAGTAGTATGCAGTTTGTGGAGATGCTCTCCTGGCTGCTCTCTTCTGAAAATCCCATAATCAGTGCATGGGCGTTATTGAATGCATTATTATTATGTAGTACGTGTACTGGGATAGATCCTGGTGTTGCAGAATGCTTTCAACTTGTTTGTTGTGGCTCAGCAGCACGCACAAGGAAGGATTTTCTACTTTTAAAATGGCCGATTTGAATCAAATACGATAAATCTTTATTGTTGGTAGGATAGCCAGTGTTCACTTTATACGATGGATCAGGATTAGCATACTTTGCCTAAGTCTTGTCAAAACTTTGTACTAACAATATGCAAAATATTTATTACTTTAAATACATTTCATTTGGCTAAACAAGAAAAGAAGCCAGAGCGAAAGAAAAACTTTCATTGTCACATATTTGTTTAAGAAAGGCACCTGCACTCTGCCTCTATTACCATTAAATTACTAAATTGAGTTGTTCTTGTTCATAATTCAAGTCTGGCTAGACTCTATATCAGTAAATGCGGCTGTGCAGAGTGTAAGGAGGAAATGTTACAGTTACACACAAACAGCCAGGGGGTAAGAATGGAAAAGTAATTAGTCAGCTTGTATTAAGAATCAATTAGTTGCGAACTGATGGAAGCAAGAAAATGCCTTTCAATACGTCTTCTACACAAGCCATAAGCCCGTATGTGTTTATTAGAAACAGCGAAACAATTAAATGTGAGCGGTTATGCATGCATATGCGTAAGTATGTGTAAATGTGCACAACCTATATATCTATGAGTGTCCACTACATATAAGATTGTGGTAATGGTGGTAGTGTGGTTGCTAATGTAGATATGTGTAGAACTATTCTGTGTGTAATGAAACTCGAAATTAGGTGATATCTTTACATTCAGCCGTTTATTAAAATGATTTCTACGAGTAGCCTGCGGTTGGTCTTTGATTCTTCCTCCATCAGTTCCGTTCTATAACTTGTCTCTTTCTTCGACTCAACTTTATTGTTATTCTGATATCGCCTGTAGCATCTAATTAATAATTTATCCATGTCATGTAATAACACATTCATAATGAAAATTCAATACATACTAATTCCATTACGAATAACGCGAAACAATTTTAATAGCAAACAACAACCGCCAGTTTCCTGAGACGGTGAATATTCAACAAACATATTGTGGTTACAATACTAATAATGATGGTAGTTTTAAAACACCATTAACCGAAAGAGATCCAATTGTATTGCACCCAAAATCGAAAGAAAGAAAGAACGCTTTCAATCAAGTTGAAGCCAATCAAACCGACAAAAATTACAGAATATACTGCAGTACAGATTTAGTACCGTACAACTAAATTATCCAAAGGAAAATAAAACAATAATACTTAATTTAAGGTTCAATGGTGAATTCCTTCCTGTAAATCTTCAAACTGCCCATTTTTAGGAACAAATTGAACGAAAAGATTTATTGTGTACGTTGATATAAATTTCAAATATACAAAAATATGCTTAATTTTAGAAATATTTTACCCATTTAGATTCATTTAAACGTGTGAATGCTTCGAAACCTTGGTTTAAATGAAATGATGATCTGTTGCAGCTCTACTTTGACCGAACCACAAATGACAGAACCACCACCCTTAATCTCACTCTAATCTCCTAGTTATATATTATTACATCGTCAGAGAAGCAGGAGATTTTAGCATTCAAACTTCATAGATAGCGAAAATTCGTGAAGTGAAAAGTTTGCAATTCGCAAACCCAAACATTAGTGTAAAATCATGGCTGTTGGGACAGAGTAGATTAAATATGAGATAATAATACGCGATCTCAACTGCTCCCAATTGTATTGTAATTGCAATTGCAATATCGTAAGTGTATATACCAATCGCTTTCTTTTAATGAGTGAGACTCTCCTGTAGTTGTAGTATACGCACTACATAGGATGTAATTTTGTTTTGATGCTTTATCTGATATTCCTATTCATTGCTGCAGTCAATTCTCTCTCTCTTTCTCTGTCATATTTATGCCGTCACTTATACATGGTTTGCGTTTAAGCCCTTTACTTAGCACCACTAAAGAATCTTCATATACACCCATCGTTTCGATAACACCCCATTGTGTGCTCAATGTTTGTAAGTTACCTAAGTATGCAGAAAAGTAGCATCCATGTGTGTGTGTGTATCAAGTCGTGTAAGAATTATTATTATGCAGAAATGCACTGGCATTCCATTGTACAGAATAGATTAGCAGCTTTGCTATACAACTCCAATAGTTATAGTTGATGGATTGTATCGCCATATTATATTACTAATGTGTTTTCTATAGCTAGATTACTTACATTATACTTACACAGACAATGAACCAATATAACAACTATATGCTATAGTAAAACTCGCAGAGTGAAAATGAGAGTGTTATTTGTGAATTACATGTTGAACTTTTATGGATTCTCGATGACGAACAATATATGGACATACATTGCCTGGGTTTCTTGGCGATTTTAGTGAATTATCACATTGTACTATTAAACAATTACAAAAATGGTTCGGTTGTTTGCAAAAATGTCGAGGTTTCTAACAGGTAATAAAATTTTCCGGTCATTTTGAAGTATGCAAATGGAAACTTATTATAATCAATTACAATAGCCATTGTGTTGTGTGAACAATAATTGTGGTAATCGTCCGACGTTGTATCTTTGAAGTACATAATTACTACGATGTGTGTGTTAAATGGCCAAGTAGAGAGTAGCACAATACAAATACGATTACTAGAATAAGATAGACGCGGAATTACTTTACGTACGGCTGCAGCTGCACGTTATTACAAAGTGCATTTGCATTTCTGGGAAATGGTTTTATAACGAAAAGGTTATCGGTATGGCAAACGCCTACGCGCTGACGATAGACTTGATTTCATTTGTTTTTGTCTTGACACTACTTTGTAGTACTCTGCAATTACCACACCACTCATTGTTAGGAATTAGATGCGTACAAGCTTGATACGCCTTCCCGAATTCCTTCTTCTATCTCTTTCTTTGTGGGCTTAATTGATCTGACGATAGAGATGTGAGATTTTTAGATAATATAAGAACAGACTAGAAGAGTCATGAAATATGAATGAGAGAGATTAGCAGATCAGGAGCAAGGAATTTTTTCATCGCATGCAATCATTTCATAATAATAATAATGTGTTGACTTTTGAATACAGGGAATAGGATCACGTCACATCTTGAAACGAAATTCATAATCAGGGATGGTTCTCTCTCTCTCTCTCACTGCTGCTGCTGCTTTTGAGTGAGTGAGGGATCGTAAAAGAAATAAATAAGACAACACCCAGTAAAGTTTACTTGAGCCACATCATCTTCAACAAATCTGTATTTCCTTGTCAACAAACCTTGGCATTAGTTCATTCGTCGTAAATTATAATACGCAGAACACATGTTGCTAACTTGGCAGAAGATTCTCATCTCATCATGGCTTTTCAAGTACTGGACATAAAAATGTTTTACAAATACGAATAGTATAGTATGTATACCGGAGGAGAGAGATTAGCATTTAAATCCTGAATTAAATCACAATCAGCATGGGTATGTATTGCATCCTGAGGGAAGTCAAGTTAAAAAATACGCAAAGGTTCAGATTCAATCTTAATTTCACAGATACTGATCTATAAGGGAAGGATTGGCTGGATCATCCTAGAGCTCTTCACCTTGTTACTTGTTGATTTTGTTACTATGTAGTTTCCACCCAATTTGAGCTATTCGAATTCGTCTGCTTTATGCACTTGTATGCGCGTGTGTGCATATATGTACATACGTGCATTCGTGCAGGATTACTATATAGGAACATTGTGCAAGAATTACAATTTACACGTCAAAGTAGAAATTTTATGAGCATTTATTATGCAATGTAACTTCAATTGGTAATCTGACACTTTTCTTGCTGAGATTGGAATGCATTTCGTCAGCTCATCTGGTGGTCATCAGTGTCATGTCATGTT
>JABASC010000701.1:0-33440 GCA_019776185.1 Plutomurus gul | reverse complement strand
AAACCCAAAAACCCATGAAAAACCCATGGGTCGGGGTTTTTGGTTGAAAAACCCTGGGTTTTCCCTACCCTGGTACACACACGTATCCTACCAGTATTTGCTATGTGGTGTTTAGGAATTTCCAACGTCAAACCTGGTATTACATACCATATAATGTTTGCTGTATGGTCCGACACTACACACAATAACGACACTCTGAAATAAAGAAGACACATGTGTGCCAGTCTCTGTGTGAGTACTATGGGTATACATAGGTCGTGACTGTATACCAGAGTAAGTGAGAGAAGTTTTCACATATCCTTCTCATTGGCAATCGGAACGGAAATCAATACAGTCAGTATACTAAACATAGTTATCATCATCAGGATGTCACTATATGTATTGCAGACAAGAGAAAGTACATGGTTATAGGGTGTCAAAAAATCCCAATGGTACATGAAAAGATAAAATGGGTAAAAAATTTCTCCAAGAAATTCTTAAACGGATTCTGAGGCATTTCTGATGTACCCCGAGTACACATTTTGTGTCCACCTTATATAGCTTCTGGGGGAGTGGACGCCTTCGCAGTTATAATATTAGTTACATGTAACTAGAGGGAATATGACAGACACACACGCATGGAATATTACACGGACTATGTCATGACTGGTAGGAAAAGAATTCAAACTCGTTATCTGCCAAACATCAATAGTAATAAGCGGCAGACAGTCCAAAATCGTGCAGTCTTTGAGTGCTAATGGCACCTTGCATTGTTCGTATTCTACTAGAAAATTCAAGTTGACGACCGTACCACAGCACTTGTCATTTACCGACAGAGTTAATAATGCCACAACAGCAGAAAAAACTGTTGAAAAAGCAAACGCATAATTATTAATAGAAATTACAGTGGGCTGAAGTATACAAAGTTGAATAGATGAGTATGTAAAGAAATACATTGTTGTTGTTGTGACCTTAGACAGTAATTCGATAAAAGTACAGCAAGCTATACTTTGCATTGTCGATGCATGTGAATCAAATGTGTCAAATAACGGCTATTTATTATTCACTAAGGTTATCCGGGGATCGGCGGCTACAAATTTTTCAAGAGCACTGAAGGATTTGTTAGTGTGTATTGATTATTGTCGAAAATAATCATTCATTCAGGGTAAGTGTCAGCTACAGACTTGCTGGCGTCTCAGTGCATGGGTAAATTGGCATTCGCATAACTGATGCTATACATTTATTACAAAAGTTTGCCAATTATTTTGATGTGCACTTATTACAGTTTCACCTTTGCCTGACCTTGTTACGAAAACTAGTAATTTTGAAAACTTTAATTACGAGTAAGCACTCTTTCAATTAAATAATTGAATTTGGAAACTAAATAAGTCTTTTGAACTTTTCAGGAAGAACAAAACTTTTAGAAGTACAATTGGTAGATTCCAATCTCCAATGTTCCACCTTTTATTACAAAATTAATTATTAATTGGTAATTTAAACCATTTATGAGGAATTTGACGTATTTATTGAGCACATGAGGGTTGTATCGTTGTATGGTAATAGCATCGAATAACACACAGCGCAGCGGTTGGGTTAGTCATCACAATGGATTGCATATCAATGTTACTTTTCGAGGTCATGAGAACTCTCAGACGAAAATTATGATCATCCTCGCCTTCAGATGTCTGTTATTCTACCATAAAGGTACAATTTGACATGTCCTGACACATTGCACATAATTTTTCTGTTTGTATGCAAGAATCATACAAGATCGATTATTTTCGGCGATTTATATAATTGTCTTCTTTCATTACAAGATAAAACCAAACAAACCTAATAACAAAATTAATATTAAAAGCAATGTAATAAAATAATTACGCCGACTACAAGTTATGTGCACCTTGATAAAATTGAGTACAGTACAAGATAGGTATAGTTTTATAAAAATGATTTTGTGTTCATTATGTTGAAAATGTAAGCTACAAAAAACACGGGTACACACACAGAGTAATATTTATTATAATAAAAAGACATACTACATATTTACATATGTAAATACGCGACGTTCTTCCCGAAATTTCCCAAATTCAGGTGCTGCGGTAAAAATTTATGCACCATTTTTTCACTTTCATGCGTTTGTTCTTCTACAGCATTGCTTTTAGTAATAATTTCCTTTCTGGGAGAGACTACATCATAGTCAAGAAAAGTACACCAAGAGTGCTCGGTTCGCTCGGTATACATAAATACATAGTCTGCACAGTTCTCACGCAATTAGGAACGACGGAACGCAATGCTACTAATAATTTCACTCGAGTCGACTCTTCTGTGTTTTTTCGTTCACACGTAATTTGTCCTTCCCAATTTTCCGTTGGAATGATGGAGTTACGTGAACGAATTACGATTAAGCGTGAAATACAAATTTTGTTTCAGTCCGTAACAGTATTCACATGTGTCACAAGGGAAAATATTTTTTTAAACTCCACTCCACACACAGTTCAATCAAATTCAGATCTTTCCTACTTTTCTCTAGAAAATATCTCTCAACTTGCTTATTTCGTGTGAAAGAACTAACTAATCATGGGTAAAATTCCTCGGTTGTTTTTACCTTCAGTACTGTAGTTAGGCTGTACTATTCGGCTTTAGTTTTCTCCCATCGATTAATAGGGCGAATATTAAACGCCAGATTAATTAAAAAATACTGTTTCGTAGTCTAGTAATAGTATGGGTATTTGAAGAACATTAATTTTGAAAAACAAAAATTTTTCTTGGGCTTTAATAGGAAAATCATCTCATTCCTCGCTTCAATTCACAATTTTCCTCTTTAAATGCTACAAATTCCCCACATTTTGCATTCATCATTTCAAAATCAAGAAATTTAAATTCTGGTCTGTGCAGGAGTATCAGATACATAATGAGATCACTTGAAAAATATCTCAGTCATGGTTTCGGAGCGTGGTTGGTCAAAACGGACATTATGAATTTAATCACATTTTCCTATGCAAATCGAACCTTTTCCCAATTCTGGGAAAAGTGGAAAATGTTTAATGGGAATAGGAAATGCCTTTATACGGATTTGTCCACTATAACTGGCAGAAATTGAATTGACGAATTTCTGCCGGCCAAAAGGGAACCTTGCCACACAAACAGACAATCACAGGCATGAAGTAATGCAATTGCAAAGAGCGAGAGAGAATAAAGAACAAATCTGAGCATTTGACTATCAGAACTCGCTCAAAGCACTCTCCCCTTGGGAATGCAGATGTATCACACTATAATAACATATAAATATACTCTTGCAGCATATGCCTATGTGGTGCAAAGCAGACACAGAAATGCATAGAATCCACACTCACCACAGAGACGAACAAAATACATTCAGCTCACATACATACACACAGATATAATTTGGGTTTAATGTTAGCAAAACATGACACTGTGCGCTGTATTGTATTGTAGAGTGCCTCCGTCTTCAAAAGAGTAAAATCAAGGCTAAATCGTGCTTCACAACTCTCTTCGTGGTATTTTCTTCATGCAATCTGTAGCTTTGCTTCGCTAATGCTAATGGACGAGAGCTATAATTTTTTGTAGTAGACTGCTTTTACACCCATAGGTAGTAGTGTACCAGCAATCTAATCTAATCACGGTATGAACTGACATGACAGTAGCCATGCAACCAAACAAGCAACAGGGGATGTTTTGTCTCCTTGCGGTTTTAGCTGTATGTACATACAATGTACATAGACCAGCACCTGAGTACACAGAATGCAATATATCGTTTTATGTATTTCCATCACTTTTATTATTACTCTACACATTTTGATGCATAAACTAACTGTTGGATTGCGAGTTTGCATTTATCAGAGAGACTTTTAAAATATCTGTATAGTCCAAGCAAGTCCTAATCAATTTATGTCGTGCAAATTTGCGCACGCATTTTTTAATTTTGAATGACATCATGCTTTTTATTCTCAAAAAGTATAATTATTTGTAGACACCAGATTATTATGAATTTGCAATAATAAATATTCTTATCGGGATGCTTCAAATAACCTAATATTGTTTACTATTTATATTAATGTTTTGACATATTCGGTTATGGCATTTAATTTCACAATCACTCCGAAAGCGTCCTTATTTAGGGCGCCACCGCAGTAGCGGAAACGCGATAAGCAGCTCCATTGCATCACTAATTCATTAGCCATTCAAAGTTGATCGAACTTTGTTTTGTTTACATTGCGTCGTCTGAAGTCTATATACCTTAAGAAATGCGTACAATAAGACAACAAGCAACACTGCTCACCGTATTTGCCTGCCCCATCAGTTTCATCGGCTGTTCCTTCAGCAGGCGGCAGAATTTCTTCTGCTGCAATTTTTGCACTCATTTCTGCACACTTCAATTGTTGCAGTTACCAGATACTCAGCATAAAAAGTGACTCTCTCTCTCTCGTAGAAATCAATCAGTCAATCCAGTAAGGTCGAGATTTTTCTGCACGTTCAACTGTACAGAAAAGTTCACAATTATATTAGTCAGTGCATGTACATATGTGAGATGTGTTATACATGCATCACAACTGCATATACTTATAAAGGCATCAGCACCAACAACTCACCAACAACACAAACAATGCAAGTCTGTATGCACTTAACATTCAGTTATTCCACTTTCGTCTTTGCACATTCAATTTCCACACATTATTTACTAGTACATAAATAAGTCGCTGAATGAATGCCACAGTTGTAAATTCTATTGTATATTCAATTTGTATGTTTAGCTCTCTGCGTCACACAACCACAAGTCTCTGCATAGAATTTAACCAACTAGACGAATTTGTGTCTGTATTAAAGGGAAAAAACTTGAAACCTATTGAGAACACTTATTGCAAACGAGGATGAGACCTTTTAAAATTAACATCAGAGTTTATACAAATATTAGTTGAGAGAGCGAATTAAAACTGATTTGTTAGCACTACACACAAGGTCAAGAAGACAACACAGTTAGTGTGAATAGCCTTCAGGCATTGTATGTGTATTTGTGTTTACGAGAACGAGAGACAGCTGCAGAAATAGAATTCATGTATTGGCACCGTAAACAACAGAGTAGACGAATGACAGCCAGAAAATCTAGTCCCGTATATTATTTTACAGTCTGTGTAACTAGTAGAATAAGTTCCTTTGTTCACTTTTCAAATGCATACAAAAATTAACGTAGATAAAACGGATTTTATTCTATTTTGTATGTGAGCCAGTGAGTTTGAATGCTATAGGAGCTCTCGTTTGGCAGATGCAGGCAACGGCAACTCCGAACTCAAACAAAAACACTTTTCTCTGTCACTGCCTGGAATTACTACAGCATAAGAATGCTTTCGGCTATTTCCCTTCCACCACTGCTATCCCTCACTCTCTACTATTATTACTTGGTTTTCTACATGACCAGCAGTGGAACTCACTCCGCTCGTGGTGCACGTAATATTATCACGAGCAGAGCGACAACAACAACATAGAAGAGTGTTGCATACAAGAGAGAGCTTCAGGAGAGTTTTTTTCATTCAGCTTTTATGAGATTTAGACAGGCAACGAGACGAAATGGGAAGCCGTAGCCGCCGATTACGATGGTTGTTGGTTGGGCCATTTGAATTTCTATCTACTGCTCTCATCATACAGAGAACGAAAAGGTGTACACGGTTTGGGTTCTCCGGTTAAAGTACATAGACACTTTGCGTGTGCATGAAATGAGAGTGCTTGTGGTTGGGCTTTAGCCGTTTAGCTTGCATTTTGTGTATGTGAGGTATGTGAGTAGCGTGTACACAGAAACGGATACGGTCTCTCAGGTTACTCCGGTGGTGGTACAGTGGTTGTGCATTAAGACCTTTTAACTACCTATATGTTCAATGTTCTGCATACTTGCTCACCACTACGTGCATCTCGTAATATCAAGTATGATTCATGTGTTAGGTAGTTGTGTTCTCGTTCTGTTTTCATTTGCCTTCAGTGAATGCCATCTCCTACAGAACTGCTCAAGTAGAAAAGCATAGCCTTTATACTTAAATGTACTGTGTTGTACATATTTTCCCAGGGGAGCTTTCGCTGTGTTTGGACTAGATGTAGACGGAAGGCTTCTTTGTCTATACGGAGTTCTGGGGAAATGGAATGCCAAAATGGAGCATTTTTATCTGTGTATTTTACTTTGCTGGTCTTGTGACTTGAAGGTTGATCAGGCAATTAAAGTATTGAGCAATGGGTTTTGTATATTATGTAATTTCTTTGTTTCTAGTACTTTTTTCTGGTTCTCATGCTAAGGAGACGGTTCGAGTGTGTGTGTAAACAACAGATGAAGTGGATAAGACCAAAGGTAGAAAAAATACTGTGGAAGCTGGGAATTCCTACAGATGTGACTGTGTGATAGAATACAGATGTGAATAATGTGTACATGGAGGAAGTAGATAAGAACATTAGCGAGGTTCACTAAAAAAAAGTTTGTGTGCCAAGTCCTAAATTTCTGTGTACACATGTCTTTATTCTCTTTACTATACAGTTAATGTTTTAGAGGAAATGCCTTATCGAAAAGGTAAACATTATTACGCTAAGCTAGTTTACATAATCGTGTGGTCGTTTCTCTTAGTTTTTTTTACAATTCGGTACACAGCTGCTTATTTTATTAAATATTTCCCAAAGCAAACGAAATGCGTGTCTATTTACAAATGATAAAATAAATGCAAATGTACAAAAGATTTTTGTGAATCACGAGAGAGGATCTGAAATGCACGGTTGTTGTTCATGTTGTAGAGGATTTCATGTTCCAGATGGATGGAAGAGTTTTATTTTAAGAGTTTTTTGCTAGACAAAATTGTTTCGGAAAGTTCCCATGCTTTCTGTAGAAAAAAGCATTGTTTCTCTCTATTACGTGACTATCCTTCTAAGAGTCTCAGTTTCGTGTCTGTTCCATGCACTGCACTGATATCTACGGCTTCCACGATGACACTGAATCCCGTGGATGGGAACAGTGGTGCATCTGTACTGCGGAAGACACTCACTTTCGCACCTGATCTTGAAAAGAGTGACATTGGGCGTGCATTTGGCTGAAAAAGTATCACACACGTCAAATTAGACATACTTTTAAAATTCATTAAATTCCTCCGGCCCAAGGGTTGTGAACGTAAATACGAAATGCAGATATAATTATATACATTTTACATTCGATATTGTATCTATTAATGTAGTGAAAGTACATAGTATTAATTTTTTGAATAAAATTTATTGAATGGAATATTGATGATGTTTATATTATTATTATTTGTAGTGTTATGTTTATATGCACCGTAGGTATTTTTAATTACCTGTCGACGACTGCCACACCAGCGGGATTCATAACCGTTTTGTTTTTGCATTGCAACATAAGCCTCCGCACAGTCTTCTGAGTATGGAGCCGACAACTTGTCAAATGTCAACAACAAAAACTGGCTTTCATTACCCGCCTGCAAGAAACATTACGTGTGTTTAATGTGTGACTATATGTAAACATTACATGTATCACGTAATTCACGTATACGTGATCGTGATGAAAATAAATGAAAAACAACAAAAATACCTGAAATTCCCATTGACAATTTAGGTCATAATCCAGCGGCGATTCCGTAGTCACATCTTCCACAGTCGTAGAAATTCCATTGAGTTCGTCTTGTTCGTCCGACAGGACAAGTTGACTCTCCGTCGTTGTTGCTTCTTCCTGAGAAACTGTATCGATACTGCGAGACAGACTCGGATAGAAAAACTGAATGCGCACTTTCCGACTGGGAGATTCGTTCACTTTGATCAGACGTGGCCCTTCAAATACATTGCCCTCGGCTTGTCCCACGGGGCAAAACTGCCTTAAAGTGATTGCCGGAAGAGAGAAACTCATGGAAATCAATGCAGCAAAAATCAACGTAGATTTGGGTAACATTTCCAATGATATTACCAAATAATACAAATAATTAATTAAATATTTTAATTTAAATTCTACAAAACAAGGCTACTGAGCTCTTTTTCTACTGGAACAGTTGAAATGACAGTGTAATTATTTGTGTGCAGCAGCAACAGGCAATAATACTGATAATAACGGAATTTCTCACAGGTGAGCAGAGAGTTCGTGCACGGAATCAGTTCCAACAATAACTGAACGACACACACAGAGAAGACAACAGGAAGAGTAAATGCACGGAATGCCTAAGTGAGAAAATTCAGTGAAACACTAAAAGCAATACAGTTTCTATTTCTTTTGAATTCTTTTCTACGACTCGTTCAATGCGCTGGGAATGTTTCCTTTTCCCTTTCCTTCTCGTTAATACGATTTTATGTTTGAAGTTGTGCTGGTCTTGTCCCAGCGCGTCCTGCTGCCTGCCTTCTTTTGTCTCTTCTTCTTCTTGCACTTCACTGTTGTTGTTGTAACCATCCCATTGTACGTATTATGTAACAAGCCTTTAGTATAGGTGGTTTAACTCGATTGCTGCTACTGCTGGATGAATGCTCAGCCTGATATTATTATTGTGGCAGAGACGGATGTAGAAGAAGTGTAGTACGGCGTTGGCAGCTAAGTTCCTTACTCTTCTTCTCTCTGAAGAAGTCAAGAACGTATTATGTGTGTACAGTGTGTGCACTAGAAATCTATAGCAATTGTAGTACCTATACGTGCAAGCATATACTTATTTTATATATTGTTGTTACCTTTAAAGAAATTGTTAGTCAAAGTGCAAGTGAGTGTGTGTGTGTGTGTGTGATATGATGTGAACGCCCTGCTGGGTGGATCGAGATGAGCCTTTCAGCAGATTTATTGTCTCGTCGTCTTCAGCCAGTTCACTGGGCAAAAGAACTTCACAGAATGGATTGCCGCATGCTCAAAGTTTTCTTATTTGTATGGTATACCTGTGTAGAAGGTGAGCTTAGGTATTATACAAAACGGTCGTCGTCGGTGAATTCGCTTGATTTCAATGTAATTCAATATCAGATTACATAATATTGCGACGCACTCACTCTGAAGACTTGTCATTGTCCCATAGTGGTTGATGGAGGCACTACTTTTTACAATGGAGGAATCCTTTTTTAGATATGATGATAGTATGTGAATGTAGCCAAAAATATTCTCGAGAGATGTTGCATATTGTTTCTATGTATATAGTAGAGAGACACTTGAAAATTACAAGAGCGAAAAATTCATGCGTAAACACTGTGTGAACATTGAGCAATGGGTTGCATGAATAAACACACGTACTTCGTATAATATACTTCTTATAGTAATAAGAAATGTAGCATCGGAGTGGAGAGAAGGTGTAAAATATTTCTACACCTTTCGTGTTCATCTTGTACATACAAGTCACTATCTGTATTCCAATAAATAATGTGTGGTAACAGTTGAGTGAGCAACGTAGGATGTCCAATGTCCATTTATGTAAATGTGTAGTGCCCATGTGTGTATATGTAAAACGATCATTGCATGTCACGTCTGGTGTAACTGAAGCGTCTTCTTTTTGACCCCTCGTCTTCGTTACGTTTCATACTCTGTATTTTTAATTGTATTTATTCAGAATCGTGAATCAGAGCCATTCGTTGGTTGTTGCAGGAAGCTTTTATGCATATTCAACACTTCTTCTGCATGTAAGTACACAGTACATACACATTTATGTTGGTACCTTCCTGTAGGCTAGTTAACTCACCTGTTTCTGAAGAATTCTGAATGAGAGCAGTCGGTTATACGTAGAAGTTGAACTCGTACGAAAAGGTTACTTAATACACATTTTCTTAACTAGGAAAAATAAATGATTTATGGTTAACATCCATTTGTATATTTCCACTTTCCACCATAACGTAAAATTTACACTTCAATTCAACATTCCTGTGTAATCTGAACACAGTATCTAATTGATTTGTAAAATATGAATAATAATAAAAAATTAAATCAACGTCAAATCGTTAAACCATGATTAGTCGATATTGGACACTAGGAAAATGCACCAAACAGATATAAAAATACTAAAATCTAAATCTGTTTTTTACATAATGCATGCAATTATTGAAACACTAAAAAGATTAAATAATTGATTCTTGATTAATCGTAATTATAAGAATTTAGCAAAGATTTAGAATTTAGTACAATAAGAAAAGTGTTTTCATTCATGAGAATAATTAGTTACGTAATCTCAAAGTCTCACTTCTAAAATAAAAATTCCATCATGAAGAATATAAGTCATGTACCTAAAAGGAAATATTATGAGACTGTTGAGACGAATATTTACTTTTACAGTCTATCTGCCCCCTTCACCCAATAAAAGTGTGTGTACATTCTGTACATGGATTTAGCAATGGATTGATGGGTGTGTGCGTAATATCAGTCCATTCGTGGTGGTGGAGACAGTGTTACTTGTCAGTGTCACCACTCTATTGTTTGCAAATTTTTCATTGAAATTAATTGATAAATCTCGGGGGTGATCTTGAGTGTGCGATCGAGGTACATATGCGTGGGAAAGCTATTCTTTATTGCATTATTATTCGATGAGATGACGGATCAGAGGGAGATGCGCTTTATTACAATGAAATTTGTTTTACAAGGTGGCTAGAGATATTTCATCACACCATCACATTCCGAATTACCGTAATAAATCGTATTAATAAATAGATATTTAAATTATCACAGATGAATCACCAATGCACCATTTGTGCACTCAGTTTAAGGGAACTTCGAACTTCCGCCGTGACTGCTACAAATTGATCTGTATATTCTGTAGAAGCCCTCACGTATCTCCATAACAAAACATTTTTGTAAAAATGGGCTACACAGATCGTCTTCAATTTAATATAATAAATCCTCGTGATTTTGCAAGTCAATTGAAGGTTCTCGCATTGTAAATCATTTTATTCAAAAAAAGAGATTCTCCAAAATTTGAAAATCGAACTGTGCCCAGCCATTTGCAATAACAAGAATTAAATGTGGATACTGTTCACAATTAGGGTGAAAATTGTCCAGTCCAATTGAACTTTCTCGTCCTTAGCGGTCACCATTAGGCTCTCGAGATATCTTGAGTTTTTAGAATTGTGTAGAGCGCCAAAAACTCGTTTGCCTTACACAAACCAACTAAAACACTACCCCTTCTGTTGCAACTCTTGTTTTTAAAGAAAACTCCGCTCAAATCCTGTTTCCGTTAAATTTTTGCCAAAATTTCTGTTGTTGCTCGTCAGGATTCTGTCCTTCTCGTTTGTAAGAAGATTGGTAATGAATTCCTCTAGTGATTCCATATGGTGACACAAAGCTTCGGCCACGATTGTCTTTAGCGTGGCAGTATGTCCGCAGCATGAAATGACGTAGTGGGGGTACTCACATTTGTTTTAGTAACACCATATTGTTCTTTGAGACTACATCAGGGTGTCGTCTGAATTCTTCACAACATGTTCAATGTTCCTTACTATTCGAATAGCTTGAATGCAAATGACCTAGAGATTTATCTTTCTTTTACTTGTATTATGAAGGCAATCTTAAAATTTCAATGTCATCTTCAGAAAATCAATTAATTTCGTCATAATCTTACCGATTTATTATTTCACCTTCATTTTGTAGTAGTTTTTCAGTATATTTTTCGCTTTGGTATCTTTCATTCGTTTTGAATCGAGACATCAAATTCCTAAATAGGAATTTGTTAAATATTAAGTATGTCTACGTGCACTAACCTAACAAGAACGTGAATTTTTAACACCTCTTTACCACGTAGAAACGTTCTCTGCGTTATTTAATTATAATTCCTAAGCTATCTACGTACTTGCTAATACACATACAAAAGCAGACATTACAAACAAACACTGTTATTCTAGTGTTGATTTAGTGTGTGTACTTGTTAGCATTCAGACGATAATTGTAAAAGTAACTGAAATTGCATACAAAACTATGTTGCCTTTGTAAAATATATGAGGTCTAGATATTTCTGCATGCTTGCAAGTAATATGCGAGTCATTTCTCAAACCATTAAAAAGTTCTTATCTCTAACAATAAGTCATTTACCCCAAAAAATTATGTCCTTCTCTGCTTTTCATTCTAATTCGGCTAACTTGCACAAAGTTGTACCTTCCCCAACTTACAAACCCATCATCTGTTTATAACATTTAAAAAATAAAAGTGCACTACCAGTAATTTCGCCTAAATAACGTCAAGTGACAATAAATTTAAAAATGTGTTTGCAAATTTGACTTGAGTATTTTTAAATTTGATCTTATACAAATTATATGGGAGAGAGGCAGAAATAAGCTGCTTTATTCCAAAGTAAGACCAGCAGATGTGTTATTGTAACATTGGAAAATATACTTTGCTAGTCAATATGTAGTTGAATAGATTGTTATTGTTGATGTTGTAATCAAAATAAAAAAGCAATAAAAAGCTTTGTATTTGAAAAAAATCGAATAGCTGATTGAATCATGATTTCAATTTATTCAACACGAACAACAACTCAAAACAACAATTAAAAGTCGGACCATCGTCCACAACGAAATTTAACAATCAATCAGTATGGAATGTGAACTTTAGTTTTTAGGCAAACTCCACACTGGGGATATCCCGTGAACTAATTTTGTACATAACTATTCAAAATCACACCACTTTAAACATACGTACCCTTTCAATAAATGTATCATCCACATTAAACACGACTGCCATCTCATTTACTTATATAGAGACGTTTTTATATAGAACTTATTTAGGTAGATATTACATGAACTAAATTTCATCGATTATTTAACATAATCTCCCTTACCATTCAATCAGAGAAATTCATGAACAAGGAACAATTGTAACCGCATACGTCTAAATGCTTCTAACTGCGAAAGGGAGATTAGAAAGTGGTAAACAACAACGAACACTAATGGTAAAAAGAATTAAAACAGTTTTCTTAATAACTATAATTTTATAAATAATTACCATAATGCTGTGCAAGCATTTTATTGTTACCAACACTTTGTTTTGTGGTCCCCTCGTCTACCACTAATTTTGCATGCTGCAGGTATTATCTACTATTTTTACCGGATGGAATCCAAGATGCTAGAGCATCACCTTCATATCTATTCAATTTTATGTTGCATTTTGATTTTTGCATTCACACGGCTTTTTTTCCCATCACATCTATAAATAAGCAAAAGTTCCTTATCTACCTCGATGTCCTATTGTTTCTTCCATTAAGTCCAATCGTATTTAATCCTAAATTAAAATTAACAAGAAGATGCAGAAGAATATACATTTATGCAACACAGCTTGCATGGCACATCTTTATGGTTTTCATCCTAAGACTACGTAACAACACTATTACCTATTTAAATATTATATATACCCTTCACACAAAAACAGTTAACAACAAAAATACATTCGCACAACATTTTTTACAGAATTCTACATAATACAACAGTTACGCATGAAAAACATTTGTTTTATGTAAGTTACTGGCATTTATAAATTGAACGATTCGATTGAAAATTTGGTACGTGTACCTATATAAGGATTCTGCTGCTTGGTCCACCTTTAGGAACGACTTCCAAGATAATTTCTACAAATAGTAACTTTACCTTGTCTATGGAGTTGTAGGAACTCTCTGGAATGAAAAGGATCTTTTCCGAGTGTTGTTTACTACACCCTAAATAAGTAATTATGTATCTTGTTAAAAATCAAGGAGGAAACTTCTTTAAACCTAAAATTTCTTTAGAAACTGTTTAAAATGGCTACATTTAATAATTTACGGTTTGTTTTACGAATAGAGACACTCTGGCACAAGAAACATGCGCATTAAGTGCATGGTAATTGACAAGAAGTATCTATAAAACAGAAGAAGTACAACATTTTAATCTATTAAATGCTAACAATAACAATTAGAATTATTCACATTTCTCACTAATAACAAATAATAAGCGTTTTTCTTCCAATAATACAAACTACAATCAAGTAGGTGTATAAACTCTGTCGACTACAACAGAACATTATAATACAGATATTTTGTGATTAGATATTTGCTACTAAAAATTTCGTATTATTCACTAAGGAATCAGTAAGCCTGCATATAAAAAGAAAATCCATTTGAAGAAAGTGAACACCAAATCGTAGAGGACGTGTACTTGATATTCCCGAAGAAATTCTCCCAAAGTTTTCCCTTGAACTCCGATGAGACGAGCGAGCCAGTCGACCACCCCTCTTTGTCTCTCTGCAGGATTTTGTCCTGCCACAGCGTCTTCACGGTTCAAATTGGAGTCTAGGAGTATAGATTTCCCTTTTCTGGACAAGTCAGAATTTGTAGGTTGTGACAAATTCTCTAGCATGTATTTTCCAAACCTCAATGCTTGCGCTCTGATGAATTCCATGTCTACAGGTGCGTCTTGCCCAGAAACTACAAATTGTCATAAAAATATTAGTGTTGAAAAAAGTAAACACAAATTATTGTAAGAATAGTTTATGTTTTAATATCAATTGGTTGTTTTCAAATATTGTCATGAAACAGTGGGAAAATATTGCATTATTGAGTATACCTACAATTGAATTCATCAAATTATTTCCGTGTGTTATTATTTAATATATGTACTTGACAAACAGTTATTCATAAGAACTTAAGTGCCAAATTATTGAAATAAGACAAACGTTAGATTGTATCATTTTGCTATAAGCAATGGAAAAACATTGTCATTAAAAGGATAGAGTGAATAGAAAAATAAGAATATAAATAAGAATAAATAAAGTTTAACAAAAGAACACCTGTTATCCGTGTCAAATGTAGAAGCAAATTGTTAATTTCAATATATTATGGAAACTCGCTCTCAATCTGAATAAACTATTGCAATTTAATTGTATTTTTTATACAATTTTAAATAAACGGAATCAATGAATATTTAAAAAAAATAAACCAGATAGTGAAACACCATAGATATCTATTATATTGCAGCCTAAATAAAATAAAGTAAAATAAAGTAATATACTAAAGACATGGTATTTGTATTCATTTGAGCAAACAGAAAGGAAGAATTCGAAAAAAATTAACATCATCATTCAATTAAATACAAAATTGACAAACAGCAGCATTAATGGATTAATGCAGAGAAATTATCCGTGATACTTATTCTTTTCTTAATGAAAGGTTGGGTCAAGAAGAAGACTTAGAAGAATACGTACAAGAATATAGTTAATTTACATATCTCCATAAATTAATTTTGGGAAAAGGTTGTTATACGGAGCATATATAAGATAATTGATCTTATAACTTCCTTATTGAAGTGTGCTGTGAATTCCTATATACGCGAATTAATGTAACAACTAAAGGTGAATTCGTTTAATGCCAAATGCCAACGGAGAACTCATATTTTAGTCCTACAAATATGAGTAAAATACAAACGTTTGGTCGCAAAGTAACACGAAGATGGTATGGTAATACACATTTTTTCCATAAATGTGGGAAACATTTAACAGAATTTAACTACATGACTGCGACTTCAATCGTGTACTACTTTGAATTTAACAACGAAAACATTCCAAGTGGAAAATACACCCATACACATTAGTTGTTGCTGGGACCACTTCCTTTATAGCTTTAAGTGCAGCTACTTCGTAGTCTATAATCAGTCAAATGTAAAATTTAGCCTATTTTAATAGCCTGCAATTTTTTTCAAAAATATACTTTTATGCAGATTCAGGCAGAAGTGACTTTCAGTTCAGTGCCATCGCATATTCATATGCCTCTGAACTTACACCTACAACTAATTTAACATGTGTTAAAAATGTGAGTAAAATAAAAAATTCAATTTTCAGTAGCTCATGAAAAGGTTTTAGATATAGTATAAAGACAATAAAGAGTGTATAGCAATTTGGACTAGGTATTTTAATATTAATTGTTCACTAAAACCAGGGTTAAAAGTGGGTACCCCCATTGGAAAAATGAGAAATAATAAGTGGGGAAATGGGAAATTTCACTGGGGCATCCCTGGGATGAGAAAACGAACGGAGGTGAGAAAATGGTAATCCCTGCAACAGTTTTCATGCAAACTGTCCAAGACAAATTGTTATAATGAATTCTCCTTTGGCTGTATATGGATTCGCATGGATGTTTATGGATTCACCTTTGTCATTTTATGAACGTTCCATTTGCATTATATGGGTTCTCCGTTGTATTTTATTATGTTATATGAACTCATGTTATAGGAATTCTCCATAAACCTTGTTGTCTTTTTATACATCATTTTTGCAGATATTTAATGTACAACATATTTATGAATATAGATGTATAGGTAAATTGAAGAACGAAAACATCACAATATTCTTTATTTGTACTTTCTCAGCTTCATCATATTATCACAAATAACAACATATATGTACTTAGAGAGCAATGATGCTATTTTAATTCCTCGGAAATTTTCAAACTTTATCTTCATTATTTATACACATGCACCGAAGAATTTTATTTGCATTCTAAGAAGGTTTCACTCCTTTAACGAAAAACTCAACTTCGAACACCTCGAAATTGATTGCAACACGAGGATACACATCATAAGGCATTTCAGGCTCCTCAGGCATATCATTACTTTTCTCACCTTTGTCTTTGTTATCTTTACTGTCCCCATCGTCAACTTCAACGCGAACGTCATTGTCATCTAAATCCTTGAGAGAGGGCGTCGAGCTCGTCGTCGTCGATGGCAATTTATTTGCATTGGGAATTCTAGCTATCCTACTCTTTCTTCTTCTCTCGTACTCTTCCAACGTGAGAGGAACAACATTCACCGGATTCTCATGCCAAGCAGATGGAACATCACTAATTGGAAATTTACTGGTACTGCTCGATGATGATGATGATGATGTCCAATTGCTCCATTTTCGTGCTGAATTTTGAACTATGGCAGATGAAGATGGTGACTGAGGATATTTTTCGCCATTTGACGATCGTCTATCGCAATAACCTGTGAGAAATACAAATAAATTATGTATTGATGATTGGCTCAATTACGTAATCGTCCTTCAGCTCTCGTTGGTCACCAAAATTAAATTCAACCAAATGTAGCCACCCCCATGGATAAAAATTGCAAGCAAATATTACTAAATGATTATCACGATTTATTCCGTTTTTGAAAAAAAATCCAACAATTAATCCTTGCCATTCCATTTCCTTCTATTTCCTATCGTCTGCATCAAGCGAACTAGAAAAAACAGGTTCCATCCCATTGTTTCAAATGAAATTGGCTATTTTTATTCCGCCGATCCGCAATTAAGTAAAAGATATTAATAAATAAAAAAACTGCATCATTCATATCATAACAAATGAATGAGACGATACATCGTAAACGCAGAAAACCACGTAATCATACGAACACCATCGTCGTTTTGTCCCTCTTTACACGTCATTTATGGGAAGAACGCACAATTAATACACAATGCGAAAAAGCAGGTAAACAAAACACATTGCAGTAAGCGTAATATAACTTTATGTACAATTTTTTATACTGCATACCTGTAACATGTAATAGCACAGTAGCAATTAGTAACTGTCTGTACATACTACATACATAACGATATCGAGCGCTGATAAAGTAATTAAATCAAACCTGTCCAATGTATTTACTAAAGTGGTGCCTGAGAGGTTCCGGTGTAAACAAAGTGTACCTACACCTTGTAAGACTTGGCATTGAATGCAATTATTACATTGTTTAATGTGACCACGGAACACAAATCTGAATTGCGAGCAAACGCCCTATTTGTGTGCTTTACACAATCATTTACATACTTCACACAACAACAAAAAACAATGATTTTCTAGTATTACTCTTTTATGTAATTCTTTAACGTGTAATAGTGGCTATCTATCATGTCAGTTGCAAAACAGCTAAACAATGACTGGTGACTGGTGCTGTACTATTAAACCTACATTGAAACTATTCTTTTGTATAACAACAGCAACCAGTTGTTGTTCGTTGTTCGCTTCAAATGTGTTTCAGATCACACGCAGTACAACTCCTTTTCTTTAATTTGTACTTAAGTGAGTTTGTGTGTATGTAAGGGCATTTTTCATGAACTTCATAACACAATTGATTACCTATCGCACAGAAGAATCTTCTTCGGACCCACTTCGCACTGTCAGTTTTCGTATGTATTGTTATACTTTATTTGATTGTAGTATAAATACATACATCCAGTACATAATATTATTAAGAGGAGTAATAGAGACCTATTATAGAGCAGTACTTCTTACGTATGAATTTTAAATGAAATACGACGAACATTTATTTATACATTACTTAATTTAATATTTTACTAACTAAAAGTCATAGATCTTTCTGTTAATTTTTCTGCATTGATTGAATATCATAGAATGTTCATATAAATGTTTGAATATAATAATGTGGCAGGTTATTAGGCAGAATTTTAACGTTTTCGCAAGCTCCGAAGAGTTCACAAGAAGATTGTACAAAACAGATTGTGGCATACTACTTAAAAGTATAATGTAGAGCTTTCTGTCTCACGAGTGCTGCAGAATTTCCCCCCCCCCCCTCCCCCCCCCCCCCAAATTGCATTCAGCAAATCTTTTGTGTCAACGCGTCACACAGAATCTGTATTCTTACGTATGTGCTCTACATATTTACTATCTTCCTTTTGCATTAACAGCAGAGCTATGATAATTTCCATACAAAGAGCAACCAGAGAGAGAGAGAGAGAGGAAGCCAACTGCCTTAACCACCACTGTTCGTTAGCTTAACTTTTAACAAAACAGAAGTATCAGCATAACAATTCTGCTCTTAATACTTTCAAGTCAAGCAGCAGCAGAAGAATGCAAATATTTGTGCCACGAGTATTACGTGCAATTTAATGGGAGTGCATAACTCTTCTACTACGAGGAAAAGAAGAAGCAACACAATCCTATCTTAAGAAACGCGTGCCATACTTTTATGCAAAAAGAAGTCAAAATTTTCTCAACGAAGCGGATAAACGGTGTTTGAAGGTTACTGCATAAGAATTAAAGAGATTAAAGTGTAGCAATATATAATGTAAGTATAAGGTGTAGTCTCTGGTCAATGTGCACTTTTACCGGTTGAGTCAGTGGCGGCCCTTGGTATACCACTTTTTAATAATCTACAGCTGAAATTGTCGACTAATAGGATATTCTATCTGAAGCGTATCTTCTTCCCTTCTGTGTTCTACACATGACAGTAATTTTAATGTACATTATAACTAGACTTCTTACTTAAACTACATGTATGTTTGTGTGGATGTATTAGTACGTAGGTGGTTGAAGTGAATACCACATACCACGATCATGATGATGATGGCACGTCCAGGCCATTCAATTCCACCCCAAGCTGAAATTTTGGCCTAATTTCTCTGTAGCGTGGAAACGTAATTGTCTCTTCTCTCTCTCTCTCTCCAAGTTAAATAGAGTTCGAGTCAGCATATAAATCCATTTTGCCCATTATTACCTTTACTTTATAATAATGTGTGGGGGAGTAGCTGTCCATCACATTTAAGTGAAATACTTACGGACTGTATTAAAAAAATCGTATTCGAATTTCTTTTTGTGCGCGCACGTATGGGCAGCAGAAACTCTCTCTGTCAGCACAGTAAAATTATACTCAATTGTCCATTATTTTCCATATCAGCATGAAAATCTGAGAGTCAAAACAACCTTATGACAGTTAAGAGAACAATTATCTGCTTAACATTGTGTACTATATAAGAAAAATGAGAACTCGAAGATTCCTCGTCCGATTGTGAGACAGTTAAAAGTTGCAAAGCAAAGAGTTGAAATGCGAACGGAAACTTGTACTTCCGAGTTGGACACGGATACACGGAAAGTTTTCAAGTGCATATAAGTACGCGGTGGATAAGTAAACAATTGACATGAACTGACATTTATTCATTGTAAGAGCACTACTAATACGTGATAATTTAGAGTCTTTAAGGTCGTTTTCAATTAAAAGTGCTGGGCAAAAAAACTGCACATGGTAATCGATTAATTTCGTACAATGTAAATGTATGCAAATGGGATGTGTGTACACGTCCGGTTTTCTACTAAAGCTGTCACTTATTATTATTGTACACACGAAAGCATTCGAGAAGGTAAACAAAGGCGAAGCCATTATAAAAATGCTTGCACTATCTCCTGCATGTAATATAATACAGTGATAACTGTGTGTGTAGTGTAGACCGGGGAATTTTAGCTTTAATCCATTTGAATGCCTGTGAGAACAAATCAATTTGCAATTTCATTGCACTTGTCTGTCTGTCTGTCTGTCTTATTAGAAAACGTGATAAATATGTCATGGTCAATTCAATGCAAGAGCGTCTACGATACTCAAACCATGTTACCACCACGTTAATTGAAATTGAAATTTAATTTCCACTTTCATTAACGGCACTAAGGCGTCACTTATTGTTAATTTTATTATTTGCGACACGTCTGCAAAATATTTTGTAGATGGGTTTTTCTAGGTTACAGTATTTGAACGAATTGAATAAATTTCAGTTGAGTTAAATGAAAGCCTATAGGAATGCTGTGTATATATATCTACATAATGTAATATGTAATGCATTACAAATACGCTAATCTCTTCATTTCAATTTGTAGGTCATAAAACAAAGGAGTTTAGTTAAAGAAATGTGTGAACAGAATCATCACTTTAAAACCATAATTTTTAAGCCAACTACTCAGACTAACAAAAGTAACAAAAACAGAGATTAGACCGCAAAGGAGCACCGTTATTGGAATGGGACTTTTTGCATATTCTGCTAAAGTATAATTTGTCTCTGTTGACGGTGCCTGACTACCGAATAAACGACCAATGATAAAATGATTGTACTATTTAGTTGCATTAGACAACTTTAGACATTAAAATATTAAAAACAAATAGTTACATTCATTTGGTGTAGTTTATGCAATCTTTTCGCAATCTTTTTATTATATCTGTACTAGTAAACGTACTAGTAAGAGAAGATTACCTTGTCTAGTTGTATAAATACTTTAGAATAAACAGTGTACAAAGGATACGCATCTGCTGAAATTGTAACAAAAGCTTAAAACCTATGTGTAGCAAATAGCGACACGATTATCTGATTTCGCCAAGCGTGCACTTATATGCACTGTTTTACTATTGAGTGTATTTTCTACACGTAATTTCAAAGTGAATTTTTTGGGCGATGAGCACAGACTATATTATACAGCACCATGCAGTGAATACGTTTGCTTCCTATAAGTTTCTATCTTATAGAGCTTAATAGCAGCCAAGCGTGCATAATCAGACAGAGATGAGATTATAAAGCCATTACTCTATATGATGGATCTATAACATCATTTTTCAAAATAATTCGCGAAAATACCATGTGTTTTCTAATTTTCCTACAAATTTACACTTACAATTTTACTCGTACACTTAAACACCTCTTTGAAAACTTACACCTCTTTACTTACCACTAGGAATGAATGCAGTGTAAATAAAAATTCCAAGCAGCAGCATCCAAGAGCATCTTTTCAGGTGTAATTGTCGTGCAGAGTACACAAAGCGATTCTCTGCATCAATCTTGAATATTGTTAGTCGGCTACAGCCGTAATTCTCTGAATCCATCTTGAATATCCTTACTAGTCTACAGCGGTAAGACCGTTCAGTGCACAATTCTATATTCGAGAAACGAATACAACACAAAAACAGCACAGAATAATTAACTGTTGTTGTCTTTCAATAAGACCGAAAGTCTGTAAAAGTCATAACTAAATACTATACAATTACAAATGCACTTTTCAATTTTGCAAACTGCAACCACGTCACTTTCTCTTCACCGAGCACACTGCAAGAATATTACACTACTAAAATTAACTCACTGACAGACAGACAGAGAGGATGATGACAAGAAGAATTTCCGATCGGTAGCAATGCAAAAAAAAGCCACACACACTCACGAGCAATTAAACAAGGAGAATTCACACGGATTTGCTCCGGTGGACAAGAATCGGGTGCGACCCAACGTAATTTCGTTTGGGAAGAAACGGAAATGAAACAATTGTAATTGCAGCAATATTTCATATAAATAACCGTGGAGGAAGTGAGAGAGAATCAAAACGAAGATTGTTTAATAAATAATAGTAGTTAGTGTAAATATAGTGGCTGCTGGTATTTCCAGGCTGAGCCAGCCGACGAGAAGGATTTCATTCACTGAATGAAATTCATAAAGATCACAGCAAGTAGCTCACCTCTCTCTCAAGTAAAATTATAACACAATAAATCTCTGTACGTCGTAGTACTTATTTGTATGTTGTGTGTGTGTACTCACATATGAAAAGAAGACAACACATCGAAATCTCAACTAGCCCACTCGAGTGCACACCTGAACTGTCAGTTCATAAGACAGACAGTCAACGTGCTGCTACCGTGTATACATGCACAGCATACTGTGTGTGGACTACTCGAGACAGGTAAAAAAAAAGTTGGACTTCTTACATGCAAGTGTGTGTGTGTGTGTCTAACCTACTAACAATAAGTACATAGTATAACACACAGTCTCACCTGGCTTGGCTTGGCTGCTACGTAACTACTAACAGCTTATTGTGTCTTGTGTGTGGTATTTGAGATGTTAAATGTGTAACTAACAAGTATATTATAACTGGCTCTTATTTGAGAGAACGAGCACAATATGATTCTGCTCATCCTTTAACTGAATGAACGCAAAGGGTATGTATGTATTTCATAGTATAGCGTTAGCGTTGAATCATTGCACTGTGCAAAAGACGAGCAATATCGCTAAAATGAAGTACATATAACCTCTTCTACACATTAAGCATTTGCACAATGAACTCACACTGCGTTCTTGCTTGGGTGTAGTATATCATTTAGATATACATGAGTCAAGTGGAATTTAAGATTATCTCTTATCTGTATTAAAGGTTGTTGAGTACTTATAAATAGTACAAATTTAAAAGTGTCTACGTGAAGGTATGCAACTATTCAAATTGAATTACTGTACAGAGAAGATGCTGCATTTTCGATCAACATTTGTGTCCGCTCTCCTGTAATTATTGTTGGAGAAGCACCCACTTCTTGTCTTGTCATACAGATATACTTACTATCGCTCGGTAAGATCCTTAAATCAATTTTATAGTGAGCTCACCTTCCAATGCACTAACTAATAGTGTTGTGTGCTTGAAGAGCATTTAAGAGCAAGTAAATAAGTAAACATGTAAGTAGAGCCAATTAAGAAAAAAATCATTGAGATAATACGGTGTTTATGCGCATGCAGTATTTACATGTAATTATTTGCAACACGAAAAATTGTGTGGTAGAAAAATGATTCAGAAGAAAATCGTGCGTGCGTGAAATAAGTTTGAAAATGGAGAAAGTGCATAAGATGTATGAAAAAATTGCATTTTGACTAATATTTTCGCTTGTATGTTTCACAATTGCAAGCGCAGCGTAAATACAAATACTAATTTGCAAAAGTACATGTACTAACATACATCAAGATTCAGACATTTGTGTGCTGTATGCGTAGTACATGCATTTAGCAGTGCAATCTTCAATTCATAATCTGTATTACAATTAGTTATTATATTGAATAAATGAAAAGAAATACTGAAAAGCATTAGGACTACTCAATCATAATAATAATTGTTTTTAACAAGGCACTTCACTTCGTAATGTAATATAGGTAGTGTAATGTGCAAATAATATACGAAGACTAAATTAAGCTGTCTAAGTAAGCTGGCAAGTCAGCCGATCAACCTGTTCACACAACACGTTAACTTCTATAAGTTCATCTCATCTTTAATAAGCAAGTGTATTAGTATCTACTACGCTTGTCATCAATTACATATACGTTACAAGATACATTCAGCAGAGTCATAGAGTCGTAACGAATTATTCATTGCGAAATTCTGGAACAATGTAACGTATGATTAAATTGCGGTCGACTGAATGACTCGAAGTCTTGTGATGTATACAGATTAAACGTATACTTAAACAAAGCAAGGTATTCAAGGCAAAAGAAAATTAAGAGTGTATAGACACACACACACCAGAAACTACTAGATCAGCTCTTCGACAGAGGAAAAAAAATCTTTCCGATCGAATTCAAGTTCACCTTTCCATTGTATTAAACAGTCGATTCTCTTGTAGAATTAAATGCAAGTGTTCAGAATCTTTCCCATGAATTTTTCCCGACATAGGAATTAGCCATGGCTTAAAATTCCACTGTAGCAACTTACACGAGTTTGGTCTCTAAAAATATGCAAGTTCTGCTCAACTGCTTATTCACTTTCTCCTAGAGTTTTCTAGTCAGTCATTGCAAACAAGCCAACAGATGAATGAGCAGTAGCATTGAGTTTTTAAATAAACATGAGTGTAAAGTGTACTTATGCACAGTGCAACACAGAAGATGTGATAATGAAGGAAGCAGTCTCTAAAAAACTTACATCTGCATCCTTAGAAGAATCTCATCATACATTTGTATCACCGAATTGAAATTCGAGTGCACACAATGTAGCACTTATCGTAATCTATGATAATTTAAAATGTGTTGAGTAAAAGGAAATATCAAATATATTATGTGTGCTCGGCTAAGCTTAACTAATAACGTAGTCTTTTGAATTTGTAGTGGTAGTCGTAGTAAATAATAACTTTTAATATTAGTCACCTTTAATTAGAGTTCGAAAAGAATTTTTTCCTATAGAGTACAACAGTGAGGCGGATTATTGAACTGTTGTGGGGGTGAGAGAACTGAAAACAGCCCCACACAAGTCTTCTTCTTCACAGGAGGAAATAAAAGATTCCGTATGAGTTGCGATAATGTAATAGTAGTAATATTCTTCTTCCTTTGGGCTTTCGTTTTCTCTAAAAGTCCCATTCACTTGGCTGTACCAGTGAATTGTGTACAATACGCAGATGAGTATTTGTGGCAGGTCCTTTCGCAATTATCATTCTTCTTATTGAAGACCAGACGATCTGATGATGATGAATAATCCAATACAAAGCTCTCTGTATGAAAGATTACAGTAAAGTATCAGCTTTTCAAAGATTACGTGGGAATTCACAAGTGTCTCTAGCAAACACACTCATAAACATCTTTAATTGCATAGTACATAAGTATTAGACTTCGGTAACTGTCTTCTTTAGTATCATTTTCTGGTCTCTCCCTCGTTTATTGTAATGGAAGGGGATCTTATACACCGATTCAAAAAACTTCACACTGAAGGGGTGCAGTAAGACTGCCAAAATGGTCTGCAAAGAGAAAAACATTCAGGTAAAATCCGTGAAACATAATGGAAAGAGTACTTATAATGCTATTATACAGTTTTATAGCCATGTATGGTTACATGGATTATGTTTTTGCTAGAAGAAGTGTGATTGAATTCGTTTGAGTGTCTGTGCTGCTTATTCATTCGTAGGTTATTGAATCCCCATGGCCATTTAAACGAACAAGCTGACATTCATTTCGTCAGGTCATGAGCATCGCTTTTGCAAACTTTTTTGCACACATTTACTTTTTTTTACTCCGTTTCGAGTGTTTATTGCGGTGTTTGTGTACACCCTGTACTTCTGTAATTGAATTTGTGTAAACTTCAGCCCCTGCGATTAGCACCGGTGTGCAGAAATTACCATATATGCTACAGATACTATCTTAATTATGCCTAAAAGGCATGATTAAGAAAGATTATCTCTGGTCTGCTTATCTTGTGGTGGGTTCGAACAACAACACAGTAAGTGGATTCATGCTACCGAAGTTCCTGTCTCGTTTCTAGAACGCTAGCGGTAATTTCTTTTTTAATAATGCAATATTGTACTTTCTGTTTTAATCATACATAATGTACATAATTCCATACAGCGTAATCTCAGTGTTAGTGCCGTCACCCCAATAATTATAGGCGCAGGTTCGCACATCTAAATCTGCGGAGGTAACCTAATTAGAGGCTGATAGTAAACACAATGGGCCCAATCAGCCAGACGACTGATAGCCACAAATACTTGCACAGTATACAAAAAGTTCTAAACCCATACTGTATGATTTCCTGCTAATAATTTTGTATTATTAGTAGTGTTTAGTGGTCAGGAACAGCTTGAATATCGTGTGAACAATCATTAGTAAGGCGAAATTGACCGATGTGATGGTTGGAATAACTCAACATTGAAATCAAAGTTAATTTCCATCGTATCAGCAAAATAGTCCTTTTCGGGATAAATTAGCAGCACCCTACTAACTAAGAAGTTTAAAGCTTTGAATTCAAAGCTGTCCAATTAATTTATCCGTTTGAAATAATAACGTTTAAGTAAACTATTTAGATATCATGATGTATTGTGCTGCACAATTTGTGCATCAAAATCTTCCTGAACACTATGCCGTGAGTATACTCTCTGTAATTTTTTTCATTTTCCAATTAATAGCAATTAATAATTGTAATTAACTCTGCACACACCATTTTCTCCAAAAATTAAGCACTTATTATCAACCGCACCGGAAAAGGTGGATTCACACAAACAAATAAAGCAGACCACAGATATTCCAAACGAAAACAAACACAAAATATCCCAAATGATTTCCCGTGTGTGCTCCAAAAAGAACCTTCTATCTTCTATTGGATTTCCGTTCATAAAGTCTGAAAACTTTGCACTAGTTTGGCAGTGCTACTAAAATTTATCCGCTTCCTCCGTGTGCTCACAGAACAGTAATTGTCGTTAGTCTGATTTTTCTTCACACTTTTCTCAGTGTGTGCGCGCAATAGGAAAGAAAATGTAAGAAGTTGTCGTCTCGATGAGAAAATATGAAAAAGTGTGTCTCTGCGAGCTCTCGCGATGGCATTTATATAAAGAATTATTGCATGTCAACCAAAACGAGTTCAATATTAAGTACTAGTAAAATCGCTACTTGTATGTGTAACACCATTAATGACTAGAACAAGCGACAGAACGCGACCAGCAAAGTAATTAGCAAATAACAATAGATTTGTGTTTGTTAGCGGTGCGATGAATAAGGATGCACCAGAGTACACCAAATTCTGCATTGTCTATGTGCACAGAGGGCAATTCAACGAAATTCATTGCTTGCAAGTGAAAAGAACGAGAGTTTATTCTCACTTTTTTGCCGACTCACTTCGTTGTATGTATTTAATAATAAAAATAAAAGTTCACTTGTCATTTAGAAATGCATTGGATGCATCTCTGAAGCGTTCATTCTCTTTGTTGCCCAATTCGGTTTACTTATATACAGGGTGGCCCAAAGACAATGATAGAACTTTTGAAATTTAATAACTTAAGAACGGTTAAATTTACATATTAGAACGAAGTCAATGACAATTCAATCCACGGTTTAATTTTAAACCAATTTGGCGTAGTTTCGATTTGGATTTACTACGAAAAGACATGTTGTTCAGTGCCCGCTCTCCTCTGAACTCCATCGCGAAGTCCGCTAGTGTGGTGCTCAAATGACTAAATCTCACTCAAAATTTAATGCTCTTTCATATTGTTGACCTAGTTTGAATAAAGTTAACAGTTCTTTAGTTATTCAATTTCAAAAGTTCTATCATTGTCTCTGGGCCACCCTGTACAAATAGTTGGCTGTTGCGCATGGCTGTCGTCGTCTTGTCATATATAACTTTATTGTCTGTGACCACGCCGTCTCTTAATGGGATCAGTCTTCAAATCTGATTATCTGATAAAATATGATCTTAAGGTTAGTCCAAGACAGATACTAAATGCTTTATAATGGAATATTTAAAGTTCCGCAGAGAGATGAATCTACCTTAGTTGCTTTAATAAAATATATCATTTTATTTAAATAATCTTTGTGTACACTGTGATTGCACTGGTGAACAGTTAAAGAATTCTTTCTATCTTCGACATATGTATATATAAAATTTTAAAAAAATTAACTAATCTTCTCAACAATTAATATGCACAATATGAAATTTTCTTGTTCGAGGGCGTGAATTGATGTTACACACGAAAGTTCTTTTGTAACGGCTAGATTACTTTAAAAGATGCAAATTAATAGTGAGATTACGTTGTTTGACTACATTTAATGTTAATGTTTCTTTTGTTCATGTGCTTTGCGAAAGCTGAGAAGTTTCAAAAAAGTTTTATTTGTTAAGAAAAAATGAAACTTCTCTGAGAATAGAAAAAGTCTTGTGTAAAATATGTAATAATTACTATGCACATTGCATACAATTATTGTGTTCATGTAGTAAGCCTATGCAAATTAGAAAATCATAATATTATGCATTACAAATTACTAAAGCTGTATAAACATCATCGCCGTGTTATATAGGTATGTACATAATTGTATGTATAATTAAAATTATATGGACAAGAGAAGAAATAATGCTGACGTCAATGTGTATTTCTTTCAAAGGGTTACGTGGTCTATACGTTGTTATCGAGTCCATACTTCACCGGCGACGGCATCAAATAACGGTTTGTGATTCTTCTTCTTGCGAGTGATATATTTCATCGTATTATTGTATTGTGCTGTCAAAATTTAAATATCTTCCCGATCAACCACAACTAAAATATGTACTATTGCAAAATGTACACCTGCATCTCTAGAATTCCTGTCATATGAGTAGTATTATATATGCACATTAAATCGAAAAAATTGATTCGTTATAATTCATGTCGAGCATGACAACATGACAGTGGTAAGAGCAGGTAGCACTAACTTGGCGTCTTTCTAAGCACACTGCCCAAAAAGTCTGAACAGAAAGCGAACATACATCTTCAGTTGGAGACAGCAATTAAATAGGCAATTAGAGAAAAACAACAGTACAGTGGTTTGACATTACGTTACACAGTATTAAATACATTGAATGATATCATAGAGAGAGATCAGACAATGCACTGAGAGAGATGTGGAGATTAGTGCTTTGTTGTTTCTAATTGTGTCTTATTGCTGTTGCTGACAATCAAAAAGGGGCAGAAGGAGATATGCACGTAGACTGTGTTTAGTGTCTATTATCTGTAAATGGGGGATGGTTATTTGTTACTATTCCTTTCTCATTTCATCTGCGTAGAAACTGGATCATTGCTATTGCTACTACTCTTGCTGCTGCATGTTGGTGTGCGGTAATAAAAGTATATATGTATCTTCTTTATGCTTTCTTGATTTATTTATGTTGCATCGTAGTTTCCAAAGGTATCTATTCACACCTCCTCTCAGCATTATCTTATCTGATGTACATTGTTTACGGATGGATAATACGAACGACCTGCCCCACGTTTTATTTAGACAAGCTAATTGCATATTACTGTAGAAATGAAGAAGATTCTCATATCGTTGGCAAAGAGAACGTACCGAAGAAAACATGCAATTGTGCTCGTATAGACCCTTATATTATTTATTATATTAGATAGATGTCCATATCACAGACGCAGAACAGCAATTTAACGAATGCATCTCTACAGTATGCAGTATAGTAGTGGCATCTGATTTTCAAGTCTAATATTTAATATATAAATTTTGAAATTTTGAAATGTCGCCCAAATTAGTAATTAGTAAAATAGATATACCTTTCTGTGGTAATAATTGACGACACGGAATGATTATATGTAGGTACAATTGTATAGAGAATATTTCGTCGATCATATAGCGGACACACGCTTAGTTAGAGAGGGTACGAAATGAGATTCGGTTCAGCGAAACACCGATGCTGTTTTTGGTGATCCCCGGACTAGTCAAACCCAATGACAACTCAACCCTTGGGTTGAGGTTGCCGTGGGTTTAGTTATCATTGTCGCTGGGGTTTAATTGTCCGAATATCGCTGTTGGTGGAAATATCGCACATTTGTGCGAGGACGAGAGAGAAAGAGATAGGAACACAACACGTATGTACTATGTACTTTGTGTGAAATTGGAGAAGATGGCAATGAGCCCCCATTGTGGCAACGGCAGAAATGTCGTTAGACGAGTCAAGTCAATTGGAGGCAATCCGGTGATTGGCTGGAAAGGCCACGGTTGCTTCTCGCTGTTGACCTCGTCCGGGGCCGATTTGCATCCAGCAGCCAAATTAGCTGCATGGAAGTTTCGTGAAAACTCGAGTTCCCCTTGTCGTCGTAACAGAGAGGAGAAACAGTACATATGTACTATACTGGTTTGTGTTGGATGAATTCCTCACAATATTATTTTATTGTTATTGAGCAAGTGTTGTGGTACAGCTCTTATTCTTTCGATATTTGCTTGAACTTACAACCAGTCCCTGTTCATAAGTTTTACCACAGGAACATCTCTTCGTAGTAATTGTTGCTTTTTATCCTGAGTCCCATTTTGCCTCCATGACTGACATTAGAAGCAACGACAACCGGTTCCACCATATTTTCCATCTTCGCAGAATCCGAGTCGTTTGAATCAGCACCAACGAGAAGGTCCAGACTTAATGATGTTTAATCAGTGATTCTGCGTAGGAGTGAGATTAGGACTTTGGCGTTGAGTTGAGATTATCTCGTCAGTCTTTTTCTCTCTCCTGTGTGTGACATTTGAAAATCGACATTATTTGTTTGTTCTACATCATCCCCAAGATAACTTTCCCCCTCAACTCCCGTCTACTCATTGATCGTTCTTTGAACCATAAATTTTGTGGTTCATGATCTTATACGACTATTTATATGTTTTCTAGTGAAGCATTAATAATTACCGAGAGCAATTTAAGAAGTCACTGTGGATATTTTAAATTTCACCATTGAATAATCCTCTACATAAAATTGAAAACATGCTTACGTCAGCATGGAAGAAGCGTCTATTTTCACACTTGCTGGCTACGTATATCAATCATTGTTCTGTAAAGTCATTTCATGTGCTGTATTAAAAGCAAAATAACGTATATAGTGTATAGGGTATTATAGGGTATAGCCTGCAGAGTTATTTAGGACTCGGCCCATTTCATTTTCATCCAATTTTCATTTCATTCCAAGCTGTTAAATACGATGAAATTCGTAGAACTAAAATTTAGAAAAAGAAATAAAAACATTTTTTTTACTAAAGAGTTTTTCAAAGTATTTTAGACTCCATTGAATTAGCTAATTCATTAAATGTCACAGGCAAACATTTTAGACTATTTTAATTTACCAGTACAATCTAAACATTTATCTATATGTATGCATTAATAAACAAATTTTATGCATAACATTTTAAGGTTTGTAGGTAATTTATGGCAATCCCAACAGTAAATAATTGTTTACACAAATAAAGCAAATCGTTCTATTCCCCCTCACAATCACATTTTAAGTTGTTTGGAAATTATGCGTAAAATATCAAATGAAAAAGGACATTTTAGTGTATTTCATTTTTTATTGATAAATGAAATGCTGTGTAAATGCTAAATAAATGAAATGATCCGAGCACTAAAAGGTGTATGAATGGAAAGCGAATTTGCAACCACAGAATAAATCATGGTGGCTTGTTGATTTGCTCATAAGATTTTCGAGCAGGTGATGAGAGTTTGCACCTTGTTTTTATTGTGCATTATTCTTGTGCAAATTTATTTGGAGATCAAAGTTCACTTACCTGTATCGGCACATGGAAAAAATTCAAAGGCAGACCAGACAAGATAATTTATGTGCTGCTATTAAATTCAGACTCTAACTCCGACCGCACAACGACACTGGCGAGTAGTACAAAGGAATTTTCAATTTTTTTATTGCTTTATTCCTGATTTGAACTTAGACAAATATGTTATTTCACCACTAACTAAGGACTATATTACCAAATGGACTTTTTAAGAGTTTGCTTCATAGTTAGCATTTAAATGCGTCCCGCAGCGAGAAGATGCAAGCACATTAATTTTCAGAGCAGAAGAAATTTCAAGTTTTGTCTGCAGCGGTTACAGATTTTATTTTTACTCCCATTGTTTCGTGCACACTCTAAAAATAACCTCTGCAAAAAACTTCAATTTAGGCAAAAATACTGCTACACAATTATTAATCGTTTATTTTTAGTCTGCTCGTGAGACAATCCATTTGGAGTTTTTGTACTTATAAATAGCTTAATGTGTCTCTTTTCCTTTCGTTGGCTTACATGGTTGTTCACGATTCAATATTCAATGAATCTGTTGAACGTAATTTTTTTTCTATACGCTCATTTTGCTCATCCTGTCCGCAATAAATGGCAATAATTCACATATATGTATTTACGTCATCGCATCAAAATTGCTGTGTAATGCCGCTTATTAGACGGCGGACGGACCACATATGGTATTTGCGCAAAAATAGATGAATGATATTCTAAAAATAGAATGTCTTTTTCTCGTGTGTATCATAATAATGTAATAAGTCATTTTTACATAAACTTATATTGTGTACGTTCACACAAGAGTAATACAATGAAGATGTGGTGAAGAATTGTGATGATATATTTGTAAGAAACTCATATACTCGTTATTAAGCAACAAAGGAAAGAAGGTTGTCTATTTCTAACAATAAGTTTCAGAAATGTAATATTATTAGCACCTGTAGTTTTCACATAAATAATCTTACTACTTACTTAAGCACCATTGTCAACTGTCGTCATGTTTAATATAGATGTTATGGCCATTTACTGCAGTCCAAAAATTCATTTTTAGAATTTAGTATACTCCACAATTAATTCACCGTCTGTATGTATGCCGTCAGCCGCGTGGAATTTCCTCAGTGTCTGTCCTGTCACAATGACATATGCTCTCCTACTTATTACATCTTGGTCAACTTGTTATAACCGGTGAGAGTGGGTGTAAAAATAAGGTGGGAAAAAAGTAAAAGTCATTCATAAGTTTTTGCCTGCAAAATAGTGATGTAAGTAGCTTCAGGTAAAAGTCGAGTTTTACATTGGCCATGATGCTAGAAACGTTTTTAACAACATTGCAGGTGTTGCATAAACGGAAACCAGAGCCTATTTATTAATTTTTTTAAGAGAAACCTAAAGGCTGTACGGAAATCATAGCCACTTTGTTGAAATGAGTAGAACTGAGACAAGAGATGAGATGATGGAAATCAGTTTCTTCGAGAACTTTGCAGAAGTCCTAAATGTCCTTTTCCAATTTTTGATATTTCATTTTTCATTCTGAGATACGCTGGAGTTTGAAGAGTTTGCTAAACCCTTAATTTCCTATTACGTAAACGTAGCTAAAAGGTAAACAGTCAATTTCAAAATGAATGGAAGGAAAAATGCTCCCTTTACAAAAGCATCCATAGGTGTATGAATGAGGCTACAAATACATACATGTGATAGGTCATCGCCAATCTACCGGCCGTACTACCACAGTGGCAAAGGAAAATTGTGAAACAAAATATTTCAAAATTGTTTCTGAAGCACCCATTAGTACCCGTGTCTGCTGTGGCCAAGAAACTCAACTTCAATCGTTCAACTCTTTCCGATATTAAAGTTAAGGAAGTGGGCATCAGAGCCTACCCCAAGAAGAAGGCGCCCAAGCAGGGTTTCGGGTGGAATAATTCCACTGGCATTAATTGGTGGCATTAACTGGAATTAACTGGAAAATTCCACT